>VXBB01019267.1:461943-478533 GCA_013399915.1 Illadopsis cleaveri
TGTTCTGGCAACTGCAGATAAGCAGTCTGACCAAGATTTGGGGAAAGCTGGCTTCAGCTACCACAAGGCGATCTAGAACAGCTCTGCCAAAACCGAGACTTGCATCAGATGAAAATCCCATACTGTGCATCTTCTGTCATCATTCAACTTCAGTTTACCCACTCTAGCTAGACTCACCTGAAACCTGTAAGCCCTAAGAATTATTTACACAGCAGCTCTGCTCTAAACACACAGGGTATTCATTAGCAGGCACCCCCAGAACTTCAGTACTGACCAAGAGGCAGCAGCGGGGGGAAGAGGAAAGGCAGCATGCAAAATGAACCACTAGCAATACTAATAGTGCAGTATTCACTGTTCAGACTCACTTAATGAACTAGGCTGCAGATAAATTAATTGAATTAGTCAGAGGCAGCTTGGACCAGCCATTTGCTTGCCAGGCAGCACCTTGCAGCAGCTATGAGATGTATGGACAGAGCTGCTCCTACCCTTAATGGAGTAAGGTGAGTGATCAGTAAGAGCTGCTAAACTTCCATCAGCCAACAGCAATCAGATTACAAAGACAATCCCACTGCTTCATTAAAATGTAAGAGCACCGGGAAAACAACTTATTCAGGAAGTCAGGTTTGTGGACATGTCTGCACACATGTGCACAGGTATTGGGGCAGAGCTCAGCAGAAGGAAAACACACATTAGGAAAGCCCTGTTTCTTGAAAGCATCTTCTCTATTATGCAGACACAAGGATGAATATTTTGCCTTGATTAGATATGGGCTGATAACAGTATTGGGGCATATTTTAACACTTAGGAATAAAACATAGCAGACTGCAGCTCTACTACTAACCCAACCAATTCTGGCCCCTCTACAGCTTGTGACAGATCCTACCGCAAAAGCCCAGTAAAGCCAACATCATGTCTTCATCTCACCACTGCCAACTTCTTTCACTGGGAAGGGCTCAGCCAGCAGCAAGCCAGCCATGTCTCACTGAACACCATTTCCTCACAAGTGCTGCTGGCACCTTAGACATCCTGAATACTGGTCTGAGGTATGGCATTGTGAGAGAATCGCCCTGCAAAGTGGAGCCAGCTTTGAAACACTGGGGCTCCCTCAGGCCCCCAGACAGCAGCTCCCAACTCACTCTTAATAAATCCCCCAAAAATCTCAGCTTTTAAATCCAAATTTGTCCAAAATAGCAACATAACATCCCCAAACCCTGAAGTTCATACTCTAGAGGATCTTAGCAGAACACTAGTTTTCAGGAAGACATGTAAATACATTACCATATGGGCATACCCTGAGCACATCTATATGCCATGAAAGACAGCTGAAACTGCCTTAATAAGAAGACATTTGTAGGAACTAAAGTTTAAATAAACTCTCTTAAATCTCAGGGTCTCAAATCCATATATATATTTTTTTTTATTATTATTTTTTTCATGGGAGGAACAAAGACTGATCCAGAAACAAATTCATCATCAAGGACCAACTGATGGATAGTCAGGCACAAAGTTCACTCCCACCATTTCTTCCAACCCCTTCTCTCTGCTTTACAGCAATGAGACACATCATGCAGAAGACAACAGGGAAGGATCACTTGGAGGAGGAAGTGCCTAGGCTACTGCAGAAGCAAGGCCCAATCTTACCTCATCCAGACTCTGTTAGATGAAGGTCCTGCTATTCAGCACAGGCATACACATCCAAGTACTCACCTAAAATACTCAGACATACCTTTGGATTGGCATAGAGCAGATCCCATCTGCATTGCTAAACATTTGCACAAGCCACCAAAATGAGCTTACCTAAGAGGGTACCCTAGCATTATACTAAAAGTTCTAAGGATTGAGTGATAAACTAAGAGCAGCACATTATTCGTCAACTGCATCCTTACTACTCTGCTATTTTTGCCATTCTTCAAATGTGTTTAACACAGAACAAAGCAGATATAAAAAAGATAATGGGGATAAATTCAATTGTAGTCCATTCTCTTCAATGAGGCAACTTTTAAAAAAAAATCGTATCAAGTTGTTGATGAAGTACTTAGAAAATATGACTGCAAGGTACCATTACAGAACCTATCATGTACCAAGCCACGCATATGGGTTATGTGGCTTATTGTATTTATTAAAGGTTCATTACAACTGTTAGTGGGACTGTTAATGGAAGCATTCAAGAGAGGAAATTGGCAACCAATTCATTCTCTCTAATTGCAAAATACTTTCAGATGTCTCATGCAGCATCCAAATGCCTTGTAGAAAACAGCATGTAACTGCACAGTGTAGTAACCACTAAAATTAGTCTATTGTGACTTTTTTTATCTTTTAGTAATTTGTCTAATTTAATATCTACTAGCTACATTGAAGGCTGACATAATGCAGGAACAAAAGTAAAACTGTTTTGTTAATCAGAAAGAAAATTTCAGCCCTCCTACTTCAGAACAAGGACTGTTCAGTAATCCCACATGATGAAGGGAACACTTCATAACCATGTAGAAGACTGCTCTGAACACCAAAATTATGAGCATAACCAACACAGACTCATCACACTGCTTCCATGAGAGCAACAAGAAATGCCACCCCAGTGTAGAGTGGACATCATGAAGTTGACTGTTACCAGCAGAAAGTCAACATAAACCTCAGGGTAACTATATTCAGAGCTCTCGGAATAACAGATACATGACAGAGGGACTCTGCTCTCCGTATCAGCATCACAGCACAGGGCATGCAGAGAGGCAGCACACTTCCCAGATTCATTTTCTGGCTCTAACAGACATTTTCTTCTGTTAAAGACACCTTCAAACAGGAGTAAATATGCTGGTGTGAGAATTAGCAGCCCTCCCCACCACCTGGCAGCTTCCAGAGGACTTGAAATACCAGACTGAAACTCCCACCTGTCCAAGAGAAGACCTGCAGCAAAAGGGGTGGAAGAATGGATCCCTGCATTTCAGGTTTCTAATATTTGGACCTAGAAGGATAGTTACTGTACTCCCAGGCTTTAGCACCAAATCAAGAATCTAGTGCAGAACCTCCCATATTGATTACAACTGATAGCCCAAACCAACCCTACCAAAGCCAGAACACAGCTAATTATGTTTAAGGCAGTTCAACAAAGACATATCTGCACTAACTCAGAACAGACTTGTGAACTTAATGAAAATCTTCCATGTAGGACAAGTTTATTTTCAGTGTAATGGATGTATAAACAGACCTACAAAACAGAAAATTCAACAGCAGTTCTATGTTTAACCAAGGACAAGGAAAAAAGCTGCCATCACACGCCTCTGCCTGTCCCTGTCAGGAAGAGAGCACTATTGACAGATAAGGGAGGCTTACAGGTTTGCAGTATCAGCCAGTCTTATCTCTGCTCTGCAGCCTTGGCCAGAAGACCAGAGCAAGGATGAGAATAAAGCTGATGGAGCTAAAACCTCATGTGGTGCCTTCCTTTTTTCTCTGAAGCACATTATATGAGAAACATAATTACCAGGGGTTTTTTGATGCTGCAGCCACCTGCTACTATTATTCCAAAGTCCTATACTATAAGCATAGCTGGAGATGTTTTCCCCAATAAAGTATTTTTATTTTTAAAAATCCCAAGCTAGTAAGCCTTCTAATGGGGGTTGTTGATCTTCCTGGAACAGCTATCTCATCTGCAGCAGCTGTACTGGATGAGTTTTAAAAACATTCTCTCCTTTCACCCACCACCCCAAATACAGATAATAGTCTCAATGGCTTGATCTCTAGAAGATACATTATGATGCTTTGACAGATATTTCTGGTAATCCTATAGATCAGACCCTGAACTGCTGCAGACTGGTGACAGTGAATTTGACTTGGGCAGAGTTATGCTGACTGGACCTGCTGAGACTGCAACCTTACAGGTCTCCTGCTAGGGGCCACACAAAGATTGTCATTGCCGAAACATTAAATGTTTGCTTTCTATTGGACCAGGATTCAGCTTGACCTATTGCATAATTTCTGAGATTTTAAGTACATTTGTACTGTATCCATCTTTCACTTTTGAGACATTCCAGTACCTGTCTGCAATAGGCAGAGTTTTATTGCAGTTGCTTCTAGAATGAGCAAAGACAAGAATCACAGACCTCTTCAATATTTAATTATCTCATATTGCATAGGCTGCTGCGAATTTAGAGGAAATTATGTTTATGACTCATGTGCTGGTACTGGAGGAGTTTTTGATTAAAAAGTTGCCCTAGGGAGGAGAAAGAAAAAAAAATAGCCCAAACCAACCAGCCACTGCTGAAAGCTGCTGAAACCTAGCTGACTGAATTTCCAATGACAGTGCATCCATTCAGGTACAGCAAGCACTGGTGCTTCACTCCTAGGACAGGCTTATCAGCTAGATTTCAGATGGTGGGCCCAAAGTGGTGCTAACACTCTACAGAACAGAATTTCAGATGGTCCTAACCTATAACCATTCCTGGATTTTATACCCATTGTTTAAGGGGTTTTTTTGTGAAAGAGGAGACACCTTTTCAAAGAGAAATAATAATTCTCACCCCTAATATAAGTTTCATACCACCTCCCTCTTTAAAAAAAAAAAAAAATCAAAGCAAGTACTAAGTTCTCTGAAATAACTACTGGGGACAAATTTCATGTAGCAGGTTTTTTTTCTGAAAGACTGCAAGCCTTAGTTCTCTTTATTCCACAGACTATTACGGAAATTATTTGGTCACATATGAGCAGAAGTCCCAAACTAATAAGCATTAATTTGCTATACCACGTTTAGAAGTCATTAGAAAAATTACTGAAACGCTATTTCCACACAGCTGCTCTATTTCGCTGTGAATAACAGAACTACTCAGGGGAGAGAAATCCCTCCCATTCAGTTACTATCTTAATACTGGGCTCATCATTAAAACAACAGTTCCTTGCCAATAACAAGCCTTACATACCATGAAACTCAAAGCAGTCTCTTGCATTTAGCAAGTATACCTTTCATCTTTAACATAACTCCTACTGTGCAGCTGTTGAGAGCCACCACTGTAGCACTCACGTCACACAGGAACACAGAATTACAGGAAAGAATTATAACTTTTTAAGTGTTTCCTCTCAGGGTTTAGGTTTTGGCTATATTTTTACCAAGCCATATCTAATCAGAGATAAATGAACAAAATCATTACAATAAAAGCAGACATAGGTCTTCCTTACTAGTAGATCATTACCTTAGCTCTGAGTAAACCTTCCTATCAAGAAAATAGGCCTTCAGCTTTTCCATGTAGAAAATTGAGGAAAAGATAAGGATAGTCAGTATCTATCTCAGAGCATTAGAGTTGAACACATCAAAAATAATTTTGTTCAACAAGCCCAACCTTTCCTCCTTTGAAATCAACTTACCTGACTGAAATTCAAAGCTACAAGAAAAGACAAATTTTCTAGATGCTATAGCTTATCTTATCAAAATCCCTACAGACATGACCTTCTACTACTTTTTTCCCCCTTTTAAAGTCTTCCTGTCTCTGTGCATTAGCTTCTCTCACCCACAAGTTATGGATCTGGGGCTCATTAATGTAAACAGAGCTGTAATAATTGTCATCACGTAGAGCTTGTTAACTAGCTAAGCCTTTTTTCTGGGGAGGAGTTAAAGCACAACCTATTGAGCTTGACTCATCACTATGTTACCCCACCACAATGAGGGTGTTCAGCCAACTTATTTTTACTGTTTCTTAGTTTCTAAGTGTTGGTATTACTACAGCTGTCTTTTACAGGTTATTTTTTTAAATTTATTTGTAATAGCATGCATGTTAAAGCCTGTACAAACAATCAGAAAAAGCTACTCTAATTTTTTCTGCCTGTATTAAAGCTTAGTTCTTCTTAATTAGCTTGTCATTTGAGTCATCTTTCATAGTTCTTCTTATTGTGAATTGATTTTTCTATTATAGGTGCCTGTAATAGGAAAACTCCTTGAATATCTCTTCATATCCTTTGGTGCATGAGGTAATTCTAAAGCATCTATTTCTGCTTTGACCTTAGTTTTATCTACTTGCCTTTCTTCTGTTAATCCAATTCTATTTTTGGCTATAGCCTCAGTCACAGCATAGTCTTCTAGCTGAAGCGCTGCCAACCTTCTTAATGTAGAACTTCCCTTACCCCTTCTTCAGGTTGTTAATCACTCTCTTCAAATTTTAGTCTACAAAATTGGATATATCAATTTTCTTATTAGAATTGTTTATGTCAATATAGAATCATTGTTAGTAAACAATTTAGATAATAAAAAATAATGCCAAAAAACCTACAGAAATATAGTTTATAAAATTACCTTGTAAAAATAAATCTTTCTAAGAAGTAGAAGATTCAATAAAAAGACATGTTCTGTTAATTTTTTCCAGAATATCCAGGTGGACTTAGTTTCATAAGGTCTGACACCACCAAAGCCAGATGGCAACTGTGAAAAAAAAAATGTAACTCTAATGGCTGTAAACTTACCTGACTAAAGAAATATTTTTGTATACAACCCTCTGTTTCCCAGTACCATACAAACACCATGTAGCTGCCTGTGATCTTCATCTCGCCCTCTGAAGTAGGTAACTACAATTATTCACTTGCTCTGGAGCCACTGATGACAAAATACTTGAAACTGCAGTGAAACAGCTTTAGCTCCTCACGAAGACAGAAGCTTCCACATCACTGCTGCCTTTCTCTACCTCAGTAAATTTTGTGGCTTCTGCTTAGGATACTAATATTTTATTACTGAACACTAGTTTGCGTACTAGTTCTGATGGAAATAAAAAATATGGTTGTTTGCAGTTGCTGAGTCCCAAATTAATGACAATGTACACTCCAATGTACCATCTGCCCTGACGAGATGTGAAGTGGTACACAGAAATATAAATCTTTTCATCTCATCAGAGGGCAAAACTGTCCTGATTTGATTTGAAACCTGTAAAAGAAAGATGCAGAAATTCAGCAAGATGTTTGTGTCTGCAAAGTGCTGAGTGACTTAAGAAGGGACTTTAATTTTAAAAAAGGGAGGAGGTTTCTGGTAGGAAGAAGATCTAAGATTAAATCTTGTCCTTGGTTGTCAGGATTTCTCTATATAGGAGATGACACTGATAAGAGTGTTTAATGTCTCTGTAAACAACAGTGTTCCTAGGAGGAATGGCAAGTACACACTCCCTGGGAATTTGGCTGTCTAATGAACCAAAAAGTACCAAAAGGAATACTAAATTATTTATATCCCCTGCTATTTAGCACTAACACCAAATTGCACTGTCTCAACAAGATCATATCAGGTTTATTACTACAGTTATTTTATTCCCCTTTTTTCTCTCTTTGGCGTTTTGGCAGAAAGCCCTCAAAGACAATGGTTTAGGTAATTAGCTGGCAGGCCAAAACTTCAACCAAACCATCCAGCGTTGAGGACTGCAGAATCTTCTTCTTTGCAGCCCAGTCTTTCTTGATGGTGAAAGTCCAGGACTGCTGAGGTCTCTCCAGCAGTCCAGGCTGGGAATACTTACTGCTCCCTCCCATGCCATGCCAGACACAGTCCCTTGCATCTAACTTGAACTCCTACTAGAACCAACATGGCTAAGAACACCTGAGGGAGATAGCATGGAGTATGGAGTCAGGGATGGAATGACCAGAGACTTAACACAGGTGCATCTACTGTGATACAAACTAGACTTCTTGTTTTCAGTGGAGATCCTGCAACTGAAGAGGCCCTCTTGGGTCTACTGTAGGATTTTGGATTTGGGATTTTACGTATGTCCCACTCTGTGAATATTCCCTCACAAGAGAGGGAATGGTAATGGAGTGATGCTGTGTTTGGAAGATACTGTGTTCACAGTTCCAACTAAGAGACCCATGACAAAAAGGCTACCTGGAGGCACTAGGGAAAGTTTCATCTGTGTTCACTGGACAATTTTAGTGACAGTACACATTACAATCCACAGTAGGAAACTCACCTTCTCCAGAAAATGTGTCTTTAATTCTT
Source organism: Illadopsis cleaveri (assembly GCA_013399915.1). Classification (NCBI taxonomy): domain Eukaryota; kingdom Metazoa; phylum Chordata; class Aves; order Passeriformes; family Timaliidae; genus Illadopsis; species Illadopsis cleaveri. The sequence continues at coordinate 469,889 of VXBB01019267.1, forward strand.
CCTATTATAGGGGCTCAGCACTATATAGAAAGACCTGAAAAAATATCTGTTGTGGTTTAACCCCAGCTGGAAAGTAAGTACCATGCAGCTGCTCATGCTATATCCCAGCTGAAACCAGGACAATGTCCCACTCCAATTTCACCAGACGGAATGGATCCAAAGTAACTCTAAGGTAATGAGCTCCTTTGCACATTTGCATAGCCACTGACTGACACTTGCACTTTCCCAAAGTGTCTTAATTTGGGACCCAGACCCCCAAATTTTTTTTCCTGTAAGAAGTGAACTCTTTCTCCTCAGACATTTCAGATCTTTCTAGCTATTCCTTTCTCTTTCTGAAGACTGATCACCCAGTTTTGTTACTCTGATGATGACTGGTAGGTAGGGTTTAAAAGCTTTTCAAAGACAAGATAAGCAAATTTCAGATTTGTAAATAAAATTACTTTGAAAAAATACAGAGGGTATAAACTTTTCTTTTTTAAAACTGAAGATTGTGGGAAAACTTCAGCAAGGATCAGGATTTTATTTAAGGACTGATACTGAATGGTGCTCCCTCTTCAGGCAGTGCAAGATTAGGATAAATTTGGCTAGGGCAGGGCTAGCACTCTATCTTCCTGTCTATCTGCTAGGCTCTTATGAAAGGTACTTTTTTCCCCTATAACCAGTCAGGTAAATGGCACAAGGATGGCTTGCAGATACAAACTTGTATTAGTGAAACTATGGGAAGAAGATTTGACTGTTAATCTGTAAAGCAGAAGAGGTGCCCTCCCCAGCCTGGGTAGCACCTGCATACCTTAATTCCCCTGTCTCTCTGTCCCACTTCAAAACAAGGCAGTAGGATTGATGTCAGTGTATTTCAGATTCAGTAGCCATGGGACCACTGAAGCAGTAACTATGCTGAGCCTTCCCAGTGATGCAGAAATGTTGACTAAATGTCATCTGGATTTCAGATTCGTGCTTAAAACCAGGTTAAATCTTGAGTCCCAGCTGGGTAACTGATATGACAAATGCAGATGTAACCTCTGTATCTGTTTCAGAGTTATGATGGCTGATGTTGACTTTGCACATACTCTTTCAGCATCTTTTGTCTCCCATTTACAAATGAACAGCATCTGTTAAATAAGGCGATGTATGCTTAGAGTATTTAAAGGCACAAAAAAGCCTGGGGTACTTGTTTCATATATCCTTTGTATAAGCATTGGGTTGAATGTTCCTAGATCTCACAGGCAGAGGACCTTAGAATGCCTTTACTGTGTTTTGTACAAAAAGGCAGAACAGTGTTGGGTTGACAAGAGATAATACCTGAGCCCTCCTTCTGTTCAAAGTAGAAAAATTTATCAGAGTGATGTTATTATGAGGTAAACACTTTGCTTTCACTCTTTCTGACTACCTGCTCCTTTAATAAAGTGAAATGAATGGGTTTGGTCATCTGCATTCAAGAAAATAGGAACTAAAAGTCAAGACCTTGCAGTCAGTTTAAAACAAGATGTCAGGCTGCCTTCTCTCCTTTATAGAACCTATACACTAATTTAATTTGCGTTAATCCTGATTTCCAACAACCTAAAAGAAGGCAGATCCATCAAACCAAACCCTTTCCTAAAACAAAATGACACATTTTGTTGGATCCATTATGAACTGATACAAATCTTGGCTCTTCCATTTTAGTCACGGAAGACAAGTTCTCCTTTACCTTCTTTTTGCACTAATACCCCAAGACAAGAGTTTTCAAACTGTTAATTAGAACCAGAATTAACAAAAATACTCTATGTAAGGAGAGATAAAAGCAGAAATATATTTAAAATCCACAGTATGTCTTGTGATTCTTCATCACAACACGAGAGTATTGAGACAAATTTACTAACACTTCATGTTCATGTTCATTTCAACTGGTTTCAGTGCTCACTGCAAGGATAACTACACCTGCAGCTGTCAGGAAAACCTCCCATGAATGTCATGTACATGGATGTGATATTGTAACTATAGGGATTGTGTCACTTCTGTGAGGAGTCCAAGTAGGACTGGGTCACTCCTTAAAATCTGCATCGTACCAACTTTGCCTTATGACACCTTGCCTTGAAATACAAAACTTTGCATCATCTGTTTTCAGGTCTTTTTGCTCCATTGTAGCTTCCAGTAATCTCATTTAAAATGTCCAAGAATCTAGAATTACTGCCATGTAACTACCACTCAGTCAGTGGTCTGGCAGCTAGGAGCTTTGAAACAGGCAGGTATATATCCACTCCTGGGGCTGGAAAGAAACTATCCAGGAATGTTTGTAGTGGGCAGGATTCATTATGAAAAGTTGGCAATAATGCTAATCAAAAATCTGAGAGCTTTCCTAACAAATACTGGAATAACTGAAAATAACATATTTTCAATATTGATAATTAGTTGTTGGGGGGGGAGGGGTTGGACTAAAAATAAATCCCCAACCTTTGTAAAATCTGGGGTTTTTTTCCTCAATTGTCAACTGTATCAGTGATCTTTCCCAAATTATCCTTTGAGTGTAGCAGCTGAGAATCAGTTATCTAAAGCTCTCAGATGCCATGTCTTACATCGTTGCAACTGCTCCAAAAGGCTTAAGTAGCTTAGCTGGAAAAGATAAGAGACTGAAAGGAAAATATTTGTGGCAAGCCACACTTAAGAGCTGTCCCAGAAGCAGAAAGATGTTGCTGCAGAGATACTCAACTGCCTTTTCAAAATCTAGTATATTGCTCTGCTCTACTAGGTGTATGTACAAGAAAGACTTTGGGATTAACTATCCCTTAAAAGAACACGTTGGCAATCGGTCTCTACAGATACTGTCTGTAACAGATATTCTAGTATTTGTACTACTACAGACTTCATTAAAATGTGCCACAATACAACATGGTACAGGAAAATTAAGTCTGAAACGCTTCCCTGTTGTAGTAATAAAGCTAATATAGGTGCTTAGGATATTTCTTCACAAGCAGGGAATCAGCTCTGTCAGATTCAAAGATTATTTAAAGGCTATACGTGACAGCTCAAACAAGACTGGCCAAAGGGAAATGAACCAGCCAAGAGTGCTGCCCTGCAGCGAGTCTACAGAGCATCACTTGACAACATTCCAGAAGAGCAGAAACAGATGACCCAGTTGTTCATAGGGCCCTCAGCAAGGCTTCAACACAATAAAAATGCCTTGTGAATTGCTAACTGGAGAGTGATCAGTTTTAGATGCGGACATCAGTTTTCAGATGATCACCCAAAATACCATCTAGAGTTGATGGGATGGGAGCTATCAGCTAGAGACTTCTTGTGGAGGGAAGGAGGGATAATGGTAAGAAAAAAAGGGGATGCTTTAGAGCAACATCACTTATGAAGCCATAGATTTCCAGGTTAAAAAAAAAACCTGCAGAGTTGGCAGAGATCAAGACTGCATTCGAACCTTGTGGCAATGGAAACACAACACTAAATGATCATTCTTTCTATGCCCAGTGAGTTCCATTCAGCAAGTACACCCAGCAGTTCCATCGTCTTGGTGATATTCTAAGACCCTGAACAGACAAGGAGATTTCCTTGCAGTCATTTTACTGTTACATATTTTAATCCTTCATGGAAGTACAGTGGCATTTCTGTCAAATCACACTAGTAGGGCAGTGCTTTTAGGTCTACCCAGAAAATGAGGACACTGACTCACCCAGCACAGGGAAGTACACTAAAAGCAGATACTGCTAGAGAACTAAAATCTGAAACAAAAGTCCTGTGGAGAGAGAGTGGCATTGAGAAGGAATAAAACAGTTTCTTTAAATAGACAGTACATGCGTCTGTTTGCAAGGGAGTTATGAATACTCAAGTAGCATAACAAAAGAGAGTTCATATATTGGCTGTGCAGCAGAGTGGAATTTTTAAAACTTTAAACATTCATTTAATTTTATCCTAGAAACAGAAGGGTAGTAAAATCTCTTATGTCCTCAATTAACTCCTAAATAACTGTATTCCTTATCATCTGAGTGGTTTGATCTTTAATGGATTTATTAATAATCTCAGCTCCCCCATCACAGTAGGGGGAAAAAAATGTTTCTTCTGGCACTCTACCTAGGACCTTGGTTATTTATGAAGTTGCTCCTCAGTAACTGTGCATAAACCACCTTTTTCTAATTCAGTGTCCTAAGCAGAGGTATTTTAAATTCTCTCCTATTCTAATGCAAACTAACTTTCACAGCCAAACAAGGTTTAAGCAAAGGCAGCAGAAGTTCAGGTTGGCCTCCAGTTAGCCCTGTCACTGTCACCACCTCACTTTACAGTCCTGCGAGATCCCACACAGCTTGAAAAGGCTCCCCTTTGTGCTACTATAGAAACATAGTAACATAAAGCATGGGGTTTATTGTGATGAGTGCTTTGTCAAAAGGCGTAATTGTCGCTGGTGTTTACATAAATAGGATCGGGCCTTTGATGTGATAGAATAAGCTGCACATTATACTACACTGCGTGCCAGTTAAACATGGATGAAAAGAAATGGGAGGTCTGCAACACACCAAATTACCACCACGCAGTTTGAGTGTGTGCATGAACAAACACTGACTAGAGCAGTCTGTCTATTCAGTAGTAACTTCTGCCACTAAACTGGTACAAGTTTAGTCTTCACCTGGAAAAGTTTCCCGTCACAGAGCAGAGTGTCTGTGTGCCAATGCTATGGTTGCAATCATCTTGCTCAATGTTTCAGTAACTCTTGGTGATGCTAATGGGCAGTTAAAGCACTTGCTGAGGAAGTGCACCTCCCTGTTCAGTCCCCACTGTCACTACTCCTGCCAGCTACATTTCTCTCAGCAGAATAGGGCTTTTATTCCTAGATAAACAGTTTTAATAATAGTATTTAAAGAATTTTTTAGCTCAGCACTTTGCTGACCCCTTCAGAGGGGTTGTTTGCTTAAAAATGCATCCAAGGCAATTGTTGTTCCTGCTGCAAAATAGTATCTAGGTATCCCGTGAGCAGAGGTGACAAGAATGAGCTTCAAGGTCAAAGCTTCGTAGCCTTCACCATGATTCTTACACCACCTGAACCTGTCCTCGACAAAACCAAATTACATCTTATTTAAAGCAGCAGCAGACATATGTAAAACATGCAGAGCTGACTACATATTTCACCCATGGATCCTGTGCAATTTATGTATATCTATAGGAATTATGTTTAACCTGTACATGACTACAGATAAAATCAAAGAATCATAACAGTTAGAAAAGACTTCTGAGATAATCAGGTCCACCCTTTGACTGAAAACCACCATGCCCCCTAAACCTGACAGCAAAGAGCCATGTCTACTCATTTTTGAACACTTCCAGGCATGGTGACCCAACCACTTCCCTGAGGAGCCTGTTCCAATGCTTAACCATCTCTGCTCAAGGATAAAAGCTTTGAGCAAAGTACAAGTGCCTGTGTAAAGTTTTAACTGCTCTGTATGACACTTCCCAACAGTTGCAATCATGGTAATTATATCACGGCACAAAAATAGCCCAAAGAAATCCTTGCATAGACATTTCTCTGAAAAATGCATGAGATAGATCCTTTACAAGGAAAGGAGTAAGAAGCTAAGATCAAAAACACAGCACAAACTATAAGCAAGTATTTCACAGGAAAAGTAGATGGAAAATGTATAAAAGGAGTATTGTTTTATACCATGAAATGTTGTTTATATTTCAGGTCCTCATGTCCTGAGAGAAGATTCTGTTACTACCTTTACACTAAAAATATTTTTCTTGCTGATGTGTATCGCTGAGCAGTTGAAAAAGACCACAGTAAATAATATCGAGATCAGTTGTACCTTTAATCCACTATAAAGTTGAAATTCGATTTTTTCCCTAAAAATAAAAATGCCACTGTATAATCAGCCAATGTCTTATTGACAGTTTCTTATTTTTAGTGATTTTAAGGAGGCAGGAAGGAGAAGAACAAGTTAGTCTTTGATGTCTGTGGTTACAACAGTAAGGAGCTAGAGACTTTGAGAATAATTTAAATCTAATCGATTTAGCTCAGTTGGTACAATATTACAGCAATAAAAAGGTTTACTTGTACAAGGAAAAAAAATCGATTAATGAGCAAATGCATAAAAAAGAAGAGCAGTGATCATCTGAGTGGCAGAAGGTGACTTCCCATCTCTACATTCTTCTTTTCATATCATCTGCTTTTCTGGCAAGTGCTTTATACCAGTGTTAAGCAGGTTTAAAACTCTATCAAATCTACCAGTTACAGTTTATTCTGTATTAGCACACATGGAAGTCACACCACCAAGTGCAGGACAGTAGAAAATCAGAGTTGAAAAGACATTGTTAGACCATTACAGAGGTAATGTTCTTCTTGACTAAAGAGGAGTGTCTATAGGCTACTGAAATACTTTACACGGGATGAAAATAAATCTCACTGACCCAGACTAAAACCTAATATTTTAGATGACCAAAACTCCCTCAAAAGTAAAAAAAACTAGCAAATAAACTAAAAAACTTTAAAGCAGGAAAGATCTCCTCTTCTAAAAAAAAGGAAAGGAGACAGAACATTTTGATACATAGATGCCAAAAAACCTGCAATGGATAGAGATGGTTACCTGACCCTAACTAAGGATGGCAAAAGGGTGACCAGTTCCCCCTCCACACCATTCAGCTCAGAAGGGTCTTGAGGTTTTGCAGTGCCACCACATAACCACATCTGAACTGCTTGTCAGTGGACAGTGGCTCAGTCTTCCAATGTATGCTTTTACAGTCAGGTTCACACAGCCCAGAGCCCCTCACATGAACTTGTTTGGCCCTCACGCACAGCAGGTCTGCACATCAAGCCACAACATGCTGTGAAAAACAGAGCTACTGCCTTTCTGTGTCTGGTCCCTGCTGGCATTCAGATCATACAGGCTGGTAGTGAGCCACAGAGCACTGATCCAGGTGACTAGGTAACCATCTGATGGCTAATGTTGACACAAGCAAGGCAGTGGGAATACACAGGAATGGGGAAGGACTTTCTGGGTGGCAGAGAGATTGGGTCTGGTTGTCCTAAGTCATCAGAGCTGACTTTGGTGTACTAAACCAACTACAATCATATTCTTTAATAAGTCTGTGTAGGGAGTTACACAAACCCCTATTATGTAACTTTATAGGCATTATATACACAACTAGACTAGATACTACTCTTGTTACCCTTGAAAATATTCTAGATAGGAAATACCTTGTTCAAGCACTAGAAAGTGATCTTAATGCTGACCAGCAACCCCCATCATTCTTCAAAGTATCATCTAATTTGGATTCTCCTTATGTGAAATGCAGGGAACATGTAAAAATCAGACCGTCTATAGATAAATCCCAGCTAGAAGATCTGGGTGCCCCTAGCACCCAGGGCATCACTGAGGCACAACTTAACCACCCAGATCCACAAGTATGACTGTGGATTGCAGATGACCAAGCACTGGAGATGTTCAAGAACCATCTGGGCACAATCCTATGCAATGTGCTCTAGGATGATGCTGCTTGAGCAGAGAGGCTGGACCCTCTGTGGTCTCTTCCTGTGTGATTCTGTGATTCACAAAAGCTGAAGCTTAAACTCCTTATGTTTGCCACACTGAAGCTAAACATTCTCCAAGCCCCAACCATCGTGTATCTGAAGCGAGCCTAGCTTTGGATTCCAAATGTTGAGTCACAAAAAGATCTGCCAAATTGCAGCTCTGGGAAAGGAGCCTCCCTATCACAGGACAGGGTTTCAGACTGGGCTGCAGAAGTGGACACAACCCCAAACACTGGAAAGTGGAATCTGCTTAACTGCAACTGTTTCATCTGACTGGCTTAGGCTGAAGGTAGGTAAAGCTGGTAATATGCTAAATCCTACCCTGAAACCTTACCATTTCCTCTAGGCAGGCATTACACACCTCTTTGCTCAGCATCCCACTTATTCCAGCAGCTATGCAGAAGTCCCTGAAGTCCTGTCCTTGCTGCCAAGCAGTGAGACCAAAGAGGGAACTGTTACTAAAGTGACCAGGTTGTGCAGAGGAGCCAAAGGGAAGGTGGCTTTCTCCTTTCAGATAGCTCTAGCCTGGTTCCATGAGCTGAACAGCCACGTGTGGCTAAAGGACACCTTCAAAGACAGCATCATCCAAAAGCAATCCAGCAAATGCTCTAAAGGTGCTCTGAGATTTAACCCAAAGCACAGTTGACCAGGAAATGTGCACATTTCTCATTGAAGCAAAAAGTGCCGAAGCAGCATCATACTACACTTTTACTCACCACAGAGACTGTACTAGGCACCTAAGTATTTTGCACAGGAACGGGTGTCTGTAAGTCACCAGCAATGTCACTGATGCTTCATCCATGCCCAAGCAGAATATACCAGAGCTGAAATCTGAATGCACCTTGGTCCTACAGAAGTCAATGTAAATCCTTTGGGAACAGAATTCTACCTTCAGAGTCTTCCATTTCTGCCTAATTTCTTATGAACTAGTTGCAAACAGTTTCATAAATGAACCTCTTAAGAAACCTTGTCATTTACTTCTCCGCAGGCTCACTGCAGTCCCTGATGCTCTCCCCGCTCCTGATCACGGGACAGAGGCCCCTGACCGGCGTGGTGGGGTGGGGGCACCCCTGTTTCCCCTGCCGCTGCGGTGCTGCCCTCCGACTAGAAGAAATCTTCCTGTCAAAAACTATCAGAGCCAAGAGAA
>VXBB01019267.1:482609-499958 GCA_013399915.1 Illadopsis cleaveri
TTCCAACCCCCTGCCATGGGCAGAAACAGCTTCCACGAGATCAGGTTGCTTAAACCCTGTCCAACCTGGCCTTGAACACTGCCAGGGATGAAGCATCCACAGCTTCCCTGGGCAACCCTTTCCAGTGCCTCACCAACATCACAGTAAAGAATTTCTTCCTTATATCAAATCTAAACCTGCCCCCTGTCAGTTTAAAGTCATTCCCTCTTGCCCTGCCACTCCATGCCCTTGTAACAAGTCCCTCCCCAGCTCTCTGGTCAGCCCCCTTCAGGTGCTGAAAGATGTTTTTTAAGGTGCCCCTGGAGCCTTCCCTTCTCCAAGNCCAGGACTTGCTGTTTCTACATTGATAAAACGAAGTGTGCTTGGCATCACTCAGCTTAAGAAAAATAAGTGAAATAACTTAAGGATCTTCTTCACAGAGACACTGGCATCTATAGACAGATACAGGATGTGACCTTAAATATGTGAACATGTGTCAATGCATGCATGGCCCACCCACAATCTCTTAAAGGAGCTGGAGTCTCCTATACTTTATAGAGCAGAAGTGTTATTGTCAACAATAACACTCCTCTTACAGTTAACCATAACCCACAGATTTAACTTGAAGGTGGGAAAAAAAAAGATGAATTGCACATTCCGTGGGAGCATGGGAGAGAGGTGGAGGGGTAGAGAAAAGGTAAACCATTATCTGTAAGTGAAATGTGGGGGAAAAAATAAAAAATCTTGAAATGTAGGCATCTTCATTGTTTACATGCCATTCAGGTTTTTCAGATTTTTGAATAATGACATATGTAAATAAAATTACAGTGAACAGAATAATCATATTGATATGTTGGAAATTGAAATTTATACTCATTTTATAGCAGGAGGTGATCTGTGATTTGCCTGAAAATTACTGAAAAACTTAAAAATATTGAGCCATTCTATTTTGGCACTAGTGAAACTAAATAAAGAAAATAATGAAACTAAATAAAGAAAAATGATATATTTTTTTCTAGTATACTCAAGACTAAGAACTTATTATAACAAGTTCTTCCTATCTGCAAGTTAGTTCAGAAAACATGCAACAGCATTATTACTTTTCCAGAATAACTCCAAGTTTGTATGGTTTTAAAGATACATTCAAAATACAGTAAGCTAAACTGGGAAAAGTAATTTTTATTCCACAATAATGGTGTCAACAGAAAGAATTAATCAGGCTGGAAATTGATGGAAAGCACTGTGTAGAACAACTCCTTACATATGCTTTGCACAGGAAAGACATGTGGTAGAGTAGACTATAGTTTTGATCTTAGCTTATATGGAGCCAAGTTAGCAATTAGCTAGTAATTAAGAAAAAATGTAATATTGAGCAAAGAAGAATAATACTGAAGAAATTAAAAGTTTAATGAAAAAATTATAGAATCTTAAAATGGCTTNCGTTTAAGATGAGATTGATTTCCAGAATGTAAATAGTTCTCAAAATGCATGAGGTGCATTTTCATTATTTTGATTCACTTCCCTGTCCCACAGCTAGGTTTCTGGCTAATGTGAGTCCAATATTCTCTGGCTTTGTAATCAATGAGATTGGTGCAAAGGGAATCCAAGGCAAAAAATACTGCCATACTGATTTGGTGGCACTCACTTTGTACGGTTGTAAACAAATGCAGAAAAATAAAAGTTAGTCCCAAGGAGATGTTCTCAGAAAGGCTGAAAAGAAGCTTGAGAGAACAGACACACTTGTTAAGGTAAAGCATACTCTGGAGCATGTGTGTAAATACACTAAAATATGTTTTGAACCAACTGCTATGGCCAAGGCATCATATGACTGGAAATAATGGAGTTCAGTATATAGCTTATCTGTGGCTTGGACTTTGCTTTAAATACTTTGATACCAGATAAAAATAATGTAGTGTGCAACACATAGTAAGTAAAAAAAAAAATTAATCCCACTGAAATGCCATTTAGTATAACAGAGATGGAGAGGGACTTTTTACAAGAGCATGTAGACATGGGGAATGGCTTTGAACTATCAGAGAGTAGGTTTTGATTAGGTACTACGAGGAAGTTCTTTGCTGTGAAGGTGGTGAGGCGCTGGAACAGGTTGCCCAGAGAAGCTGTGGATGCCCCATTCCTGGAGGTACTCAGGGCCAGGTTGAATGGGGCTCTGAGCAACCTGGTCTAGTGGAAGGTGTCCCTGCCCATGGCAGGGGGGTTGGATTTAAGGCCCTTTCCAACCCAAAGCATTCTGTGATTCTGTGATTCTATGATATTGCATACCCTAGACACCAGCACTCACAGCTCACTTGTTTGCAGTGTTTTGGCAGACAAGGATAAAAGCAACGCTGGTCTCAGCCCTGCTGCACGTTCATCTTGTGCCCTGCTCACTGAGGTTTCTTCCTCTGCTGGGAGCCGTTCCTGCAGGCTGGAAATCTGCTTCTGGGACACGCGTCTCCAGGGAGCTTACAGAGAGGCAGTGTCATGATCCCCATTTCCAGGGCGGAGGAGGGAGAGGGAGCGGCGGTGGCTTCCATCGGGGCATCTGGAGAAACAGTGCTCCGACGGGCTGGCCTGAGCGCAGGCTGGCGATGTCTCTGCGCTGGGAAGCGCCGTGTACCCCAAACAGGATGGCGGGAGCCGCTCCAGCACCTCGGAGAGCTCCCGGGGCCGGGCCGCGCCTGCGGGGGCCGCCTCCTCCGTCCCGGCGGTGCCGCCAGTCAGTGCTCTTGGCAGCCGCCTTTCCTCGGCGTTGTTTCAAATCGAGCTAATTCGTTGTGTTTCAGAGCTAGCATTGGTTTAAGGTCGTGTTAGTATCTCCACACCCGGAGAACCAAAGACCGCGGGTGCAGTGTCCAAGGAGTTTCTGTCCTTCCCTCCCTCCCAGGGCAGCGTCTGCCACGCGGAGTGCGAAGGGAAACCGGATTTTCCCTAGTCCTGGGTTTCTTCCTCCCTCTTAGAGGCAGCTGGGGCTCGGCAGCTTGTCTCCCCTCGCCTCCCGGGTTCACGGTGTGTAGAGTCCCAGAGAAGCTGACTTTAGTCGTACCCCCCTCCCTGCTCGGGCTGCTCTATCATATGAGAAATGCTCATGAGGTCTTGGCCTTGACAAGCTGCACCTGGACTAAGCCCTTCTCCAGCTTATCAGAAATACCGCCTGTTCCCAGGAAACAGTGTTGTCTAATAAGCATTTGTTTTCTAACAAGCAGCCTTGGAAATTTATTTTTCTTGCCTGAATAACAACCCAAGTGGGATAATATTTCTGTTGATGAACCTTTAAAGAAAATTGCCAACTCAAATTGTGGCCAGTATGAAAAATAATTATGACTAAGCCCCATTCTCTTACAACCCTGTGGACAGTGGTCTAAAGGGAGATCTTTTTGAGTTCTCAGTTCCCAAAAGATAAGGGGCTGATGTGTATGTCTCCAATACCAATGACCGGACGGCTGTGGAGCCAGCCAAGGACTGTTTGTAATAACAGATGAGAATTGTTGGTAGTAACCAAGGACTATTGGTACTAGTATGCTGTGAGAGAGAACAAGTTTTGGCTGGAGAAGCAGGGCCAGGTGGAGACAGGGCAGCATTTTTCCATGAGAAAGAACCACAGCATAGTACAGCAGAGTGCAGGTATGATTGGCAGGAAGTAGACATAGTCTGTAAGGTGGGATTGGCAGCTGGCTTTCCTCAGCATTATTTCAAATCAACCACCAAAGGCTCCTGAAGCCCTCTGACCCATTTCCAGTAAGGCCTAAAAGAACAGACTGCATGATAATTAATTCACATGGAAAATGAGAAATGTGTCTTTGGGGTGGAGAAACTTGTCAATAAAAAGGTACTCCCAAGCCCAGGTGGTGCCCTCAGAGCCCAGACATCTCATCATCTGGACTGGCTCAACTGGATCACTGCTTATCAGCTGGATTGAGGCTGAAACAAGGATAGGCATCTTATCAGCTGGATCGATGCTGGAACAAGGGCTGATGATGCCTTTTCATCTCTATTTTCCTCTTTCTTTCCCCTTCTTCTTCCCTTTTCCTTTTAAAAAATAATCTTTCCCTTTTTAATTAACCTCTTTAATTTCCCTTTTTCCTCCCAGCCTACCTCTTAATCCAAAACCCGCTGCCATATGCCTAATTTTTCTTTTCCCTTCACCCTACCCCTTTACCCAAAACCCAGTGCTGTGTGCCTGTATAGCAGGTCTGGGACTAACATACCATTTTCCACATCAAGTGTGTAATTTGGTATTAAACTCTCTGATTGTTTGTGGACCCTCGGACTTTTGTCGCTCCTTTTGACCAATGAGCATTTTGGAAGCTGAAGTGCTCGCTTCCCCTTAGGCGAGGGTTGTCACACGGTGCCCTGTTTCCTGTCATCTTCCCCTTCAGAGGCAGGTCTGTGCTCCCAGACACACCGCCAAGCCACCACTCGGTCCTTGTTGTCTGGCGCCCTCTCCTGCTGTGAGACACTTCCTCCTGGAAGCCGCAGGTTTCATCCGAATTCAGCTGGTCCAGGCAGCGCACAGGGATGTGCCGTGGACTGTTGTGGGGCCCTGTGCACTGGGACTCTGCACAGGCTCTTGCTCTCAGTGTGCTTCTGTCCAAAATAGTCTGACTTATTCAAGTTGTTCTGCCTTCCCAATTCTACCATCATCATAGTGAGAAGGAATCTCGTCACGGTACTTCCTGGGGCTTTGGATGCCTCAAATTGCATTACTCACATCTCACAGCATAGATCATAGAGAAAAGAACTATAACTTGATTCATGTCAGAGCACAGTGGATGCAGGGGAATAATGAGTGACTAAAATCAGCTGGGAGGCCAAAATCATAGTTTGAGATTCAAGTAACAAGAAAAAAAAAAAAACAACCAAAAACTGGAGTCTAGACTTAGAGATACCTTAAAATGAAGAGGGGAGAGGGCTAAATTTTAGAGACTTTAATTATTTTATTATTATTTTATTATTATTTTGGTGAAATATTATTCTTTACTCTCACTATCTATATTCAAGTTAACTGTGACACATTATGCAGATTAACTACAGTATATGCTCATACACATACTGGCAATTCCTGCTCTTTCAGTGTTTATATGTATGCTGATAACATTGAACAAATGGAATAAACTGTATGCAAAATGTGTTTAAGAACATGGTAAAAGAAATTGTACCAGCAGCCAAAGTGCTCTATTCATCCATTACTCACTCAGAAAAGGGCAAGACCTCTATATTAAAATAGCAACATGATATGCTTTCCTGGGCATGCATGCCTGAAGGTAAAGAGTGAGCCATCATTAATGTAGCTCAAATGTGTGTGAACTGCAAAAATAGCTCACAGGCCCTGTAAGGTATGTCAGATTCTCAGCACTGTAGAAACAGTGCTGTGCAAGGAAATACATCACAATGGAACTGGTCAAGTTGAAGTCTTAATATTACTGATGAAATGGAAAGATTCAATATACAATTCAAGTGGTTTTCTTGGAAGTACAAGCCATATAATTTGTCTGTCCCACTTTACTCAGGACAAGAACCCCAGTTGTGGGTTATAAATGCCTGAAGTTCGACCTTCAAAAGGACTGCTTAAAATAATGGGACAAAGTGATCCCACATATCCCATTTCAACTGTTCAACCTGTAAAAGAAAATCAAAGCTGTATTTTTGGTTTAGTGTGTATATGTTTCATTTTTGCACTTCAGGCAACTTACATTACACTAAAGATAAATGTAGTGCTGGAATAAATGCCTTCTGCAAAATGTGTGAATGCCAAGGAGCAATGTGCACTGAGTATCTGGTTAACCTGCTCCACATGTCTTTCAGACTAGTCAATATCTAGTGTAAGCCCAGGGGAAAAAAAAAAGAAATGGAAGAAATTTTGCTGTGAGGTACCTTGTGTATCCAAAAGGTGAGCTAACGCCATTCCCACTGTAACCATGAGCAGGCTGAGGGAAGTCTGCAGTGTCTGGGCAGTGCTCGCCTGTTGTTGATGCTTTCTGTGTGCAGGCTGAAATCAGATTAGCTGCACAGGATCTCTGGAGACCTAATTATATTTTTAATTTTACAGACTCATCTCTGAGTGCTGCACTGGCAGCATGGCTGTATCTTTTGTTCTGAATGCTGTTCTGACTACAGCTGGGCATGCACAGCTCCATTTATAACCATGGTATATGACTGGATAACAATAACCCTGAGCTGACATTTGCCCCCTCTCTCCCTTGAAATCCTGCAGATTGCACTGATGTATGGTCAGTGCATTCAAAAGGAGAGTCAGGTCTAAAGCCTCTTCAGGAACTCAGGTAAATCCTACAACCCACAATCAAATTATTGTCAGTGTCTCTTTTCAGGGGTGGATATTGAAAGAAAGGAAACTGGCAAGAATATGTACTAATTTTTGTGAAACAATAATCCAGAGATCTTCTGGACTGTTTGTCTGAAGACTCCACTTGCCTCTTTTTCTGAACAGGTGGTCTGTAGCAGACAGCTACCACAACAGTGACCATGCTGGTCTGCCTACTACTCGTGACCTGGCTCTCAGCTCGCTCCTCATCCATCCTGAGACAGAGCTGCATTCCTGATGCTCTCGCCTCAAGGGGCAGCTCCTCCCCATCGCTGTCCTTCCTAAAGAGCCTGTATCCATCCACTGCAGCACTCCAGCTGTGTGCTGCTATCCCACCAGGTCTCTGTGATCCTGATGAAATCACAGCCTTTGAACTGCAGACAGACCTGATTCCTTCTGCTTCTTCCCCAGGCTTTGAGATGCTGATTTCTTAAAGAAAGAAAAATATCTGCCCCACCATACTGGCCTGTAGAGCCTGCTATATTTGTGTGAACAGACCTGCAGTGAGTCCACTGCAACTCTATTCCCTTAAGAGGTTTCTCCTGCCCCCATCACCATGCACACTCTGATTACCAACTTGGCCCACCATATCCTCACACAGTTGCAGGATGTCTTGCCCCATCCCACATCATTCCTAGTTGGCCTGGTGGTCAGGCTGGGTGGGCTCTGATCAGTCACTTGGTAGTTACCAGATAACTGCACAGGGTAACTTCAGGAGCAGCCTGGGCATGGGGAAGTGGGATCCGCTTTTAAAAGCAGGATAGTTATTTCTCATCAAGGCAAAAGCATAAAGTGGCAGGACGTAACCTGTTATCATTTACTGTTTCCTTTTATATTTCCACATTTGTACACATTGCTAATTGTTGTGTGTTACATGGCAACAAAGGAATCCACTTCTATGGGATGTATTATTAAAGAAAAGACTATTAGAGAGACATACAAGGCCATAATATCAGCTAGAAAGTCACTGATAGCATCACATATGTAAGAAATAGAAAAACCTATTAATTCAGCCTGATATTTCTCTGTATCTCTGCAGACATCAAGTTTAAGGCAGCTCTCTAAGTCATTTTCCCCATTAAGGCTTTCCACAAGCTCTGGATTAGTGCTACCAGTTGAACTCCATATAATATTTCATTTTAAGTAAACTTATTTGTAAAAATTCTGCCCACACTTTTCTATTTATTTCCATATAAGTAAATTACGTTTCTTAATGTCACCAAAGGACAAGGTAAAAAAAAGTATTTGGAGAGTGGGAGTGGCAGAGAACTGAAGTTTTATCACAGAAATGGAGGTAACAAAAGCCAATACCAAACTGAACCACTATGATTTAATTGGTCCCATTAACACAGTAACTTGGGAAAGCTGAATAACAAATTACATGTTTTTCCAGTAGAGGGGAACTATTTGACAACTCTCATGTGACAGGGCAGGAATATACTAGTGAAGACTTAATGTTTCTTTTCTCATAGCCTACAATTTCTACAGAAAGCACTCACTGTACTTCAGGATATTCAGCTTAGCAGCTCAATTAAACATACCTTGTCACAGATGATCTCATCTGGAACCATGTAACCAACTGTGCTGTCAACACATAGCAAAATTCCTACCTGAATGAAAGAAGGCAAAGGGAATCTCCCTTCATCTCTAGTGCACTAGTGTAGCAGTTGTAAGGGTTAGAGTTAAAATTGACCTTGAAGGACCTGACCAGCACGGCAGCAGTGAGCCACAGGCAGGCTTCTATGTATGTGTCTTGTCAATCAGGCAGACTTCAAATACAAAAGGAAGCCATAAAAAAACAAGGAAGCAGCAGCAGACATGTATATATTTTTATACTGTCAGCCTCAGGAGCTAACAGAAGTAAAAGAAATGTCAAAAGATAAGCTAGCTCTGATAAACACATTTAAATCTCCTCCATTCTTTATTGCAGCTAAGGAAGCACTCAAGGGAGAGGTCAACAATGTTTGCAGTAATTAACAGCACAAATTACATTAGAAGAGATCTTAATCATACCCTTAAATCATCTAAATCTCCTAACAGTTTCTTGGAACTACTTTTAGGAATGAAAAGAAGCCCTTCTGTGGAATTTATGACACAAGTTTTCCACTTGCAGAACTGAAGCAGACATCTAACAGCTCACATGGGGTTTTATAGCTACCCTTGAAGGATGTCACGAGCAGATGTTTTAAGTGACACACCTGGCACAGAAGCACATTTGTCAAGCCCACTGTCTGCAGGCAGAGCAACTCAGCAGGACTTGTTCACTTCAAGTACTCTTTCTACTGCTCAGAACACACAGTAGATTACTGCACAATTCTGCATTTCTCTAGGGATTGAGATGCAGGCTGCTCAGCAGCTTTGTAACATCCAGCTTCTTCCCAAAACCGCTGGAGCACTTTGTGCTGGGCTTTTACGTACCTTAACAACTAACAGGTCAGGAACAGAGCTGGAAAAAGTGGGGAAAAATAAAGTGAAAACTGAGACTGAACATTAAGAATAATAAGTTTTCTTATTAATGTACAGGATATGGCTCAACAGTAATTCACACAAAGCCTCAATTAGTTAACTTGCAATTTTATTTCGGTGTAAGTCATTGGTATAAAGTTTAATATCGAATTATACAGATACTGGGGATTTTCAGGGAAGCTTATTTTGTCCTTTTAGTGTCTTTTGCCACTTGGTCCTCAGGCGTGCTTCAAGAGGACTAACATTACATGTGTACCTTAAACTTCTATACAAAAAGCACTTCAAGTCTGTTTTGCTCTTCTGAGTAGGATGCCCAAAACATGCATATTATAGACAATATATTGGTCAAGAAAATGTCTCCCCTCTTTAAACTAAGGCAGTTAAAATCCCAGGAATATTGATTGAGTAATTTGGAAGAGTAAAAAGGCTTCCTTAGTGCTCATTTATTCTTTGAGCAAGTAAGACACACTCTCTTGGAATTACTAGATTTGACTGCTGTCTGGACTGAAAAGACAAAGATTGTCAAAGACAGCAATTAATTATGTACATTTCATAATGCCGCTAGCTAACTCATCCACTTCAGAATAAGAACTCATCAATGTTAAGAACTGTGTAAACCCACATGCAAAAATTGCCATAGAATTTTTTAAATAGAACCAAATTGGCAAGTTTTTGGAAAGAATATTTCAATGTTTAAAAAAAAAAGTCTATTAAAATGAGCACTTCAAGTAACTTAAATATCTTTAGCAAACATGTCCAGCAAGACACTCTCCATAAAAGAAATTGTTCTTAGAACAAAAAGCTAACAAATGGCTATTTAGCCACTAATTTTTCAACACAGTGGTGGGTCTGTGTGAAACCATTCATAATCTAAATAAAGCGAGTCCGTTACAATGTTAAAAAACATACATTAAGCAGGACTGATTAACTACTGCATTTCTGTATTTACAAAAGTGCTTAGCATAACAAAATTACCTAAAAAAATATAAACTTCACCAATATCATTTGGTTCTATGTGTGCTCCTAGACCTGCACTTGGAAAAAATAGTATTTACATTGTTAGATTTAGACAAGTTTCTATAATTTTTAAGGAATTTAACAAAAATCCCCCCACAAACGGACCTATATCTAAGTCAATGAATTTCATCTGGCTCATAACAGAGCAGGAGCAAATCCTTGAGTGCTGAGCAGTACAAACAATTCTAGCCATTACCTGTGGCATTAGACCCCAGAACTGGCTGCCGACAAATTGGGCAAGTGGAGTTTTCAGAAAGCCAGCGATCAATACAGTGAATATGAAACTCATGCGTACAAGGTAACTGCCTTAGTTTATTCCCTGTTGCATATTCATTAATGCAAACACTGCACGTTTTACTCCATTCATTTTCAGTGTGAACATCCCCATAGTTCCGTGTAGAAAGATTGTCAATCTGCTCTTTGGTTAAACCTCTTAAACGATCATCATCATCATCATCTTCATTCAGCAGGAAGAAGTGGGCAAGTCGAAGGATGGGCAGTGTTCCGTTCTCCACTAGGTTGTTTGCATCTTGAGACTGCCTGCTTTCTTGGTTCTCATGATTGCGCCCAGAGCGTTGACTACCACCCCTCTGTCCATTTCTTTCACTGCTGCCATCTACTGCATGTCCATTTCTAGACAAAATCCCACTTGGATCACTGCTGTTTGCTGCACTTGAGTTATTCTGTGCATCTGCTGAGCGATGACTGCCTCTTTGCACTTCTGAATTAGATTCAGTTTCCATTAAAGAACTCAATTCTCCAAAGCCTGTCATTATCTGTCTAAGGATTGATCGAAGAGCCACCGATGAAGGCTCCCCAAGCCCCGTTTCTGAAATCCGACGAAGGGGTATCCGTATAGTGCTAATGTAGGTCCGAATACCTGCGCGTTCTGATCGGGATATTGTGCGCCGAAATCCCCCACTGTCACTCTCAAAGGTAACGGTGTTTTCTGACATTCCTACTCTAGAACGAGTTCTACTGGCAATGCTGTCCCAGTCTCTGTTTTCTCCAGGACGAATTCTTCTCACCTGAAGATCTAGTGTAATTGTCGGGTGCCTTCTGACAGCAGCTACTGGCCTACTAAATTCTTCCTCTTCCAAAGTTATTCCTAAGGATGGGGCTACGCTGGAAAGCTGGGGAGCCTGAGTGTTACCTCTTGCTTGCTCTTCAGTAGGCTCTGGAGAAGCCTGAGCTGTTTGCCTCCTACTTCTGTTGACCTGCTGTGCATTTCTATCCTGCCTCTGATCACGTTCCTCAGAATGAGCAGCATCACCTTGCCTTTCCAGCGGGGAGCGGCTTCGACTACTTAAGGTAGACCTCAGCCGCAAAATTTCTAGTCTTTGGTTTGTATTCATCCGGACATTAGTCCTAGCTCTACCTCTTCTGGCTCTTGCAGAAGTACCTCTTTCTGGCATTTCTATTGGTTCACCAGCAGCCACAGAATTATTTTGGGTAGTATTATTTGTCTGGCCTGCCAGCTCCCTTGTTCTACTCCTGAGCCTCCCTGAGACTGCATGAGAGACTATTTCTGACCTTAATGCCATGGCACGCCTCAAAAGCCTAGTCCTTGCAGCTTCGCTGTTTGCCTCTCTTGCAGCCATGCTCCTTGTCCGTGGGGCTGCTGAACTGGCAACTAGCTGACGTCTTCTTTCTACGTACAGTCTGGTAGCATCTATATCAACATACTCCTCACCAGAAGTTTCAGAACTGTTATGGTCGTGATTTATATTGATTTCCAGACTAAAGCGAAACTCCCCACTGTTTGGATTCGTTCGACTCACAGCTCTCCAGGTTTGGTTCCCACTTTGCCCGCTGCGAGTGGCATTTCCTGTGCGACGAAATGCATTAAGCCATTCAAGCAAAGAGTCGCCATTGGAGTTTTCCCCGAGAACTTCAGAATCTGAGAGAAACAAAGAATTGCAAACATTCATACAAATGCATGCTGCTCTGCATACTACTATGCACTCCAAATCCTCTTCACTTGCTAGGCTCTGACTTCAGACATAATACAGTAGCAGGGCACCTACCTTGCTATGCTAATGTACAAAAACATGCTCTATGTAAAAATGTCAGCAAAACTTAACAGTTCAACCTAGAATTTTGGTCTCAACAGCAGACTCACAGAGAAATTAATATGCCCAGATAGCCTTCTGAGACAGAAGTGTTCAGATTCAGGTGGTCCAAAGATAGTTGTATTTGTCCAATACCTGTCCCTTGCTGGAGCTACCAGTTTGGGAATATTTTAACAACTCATTTTGATACAGTAGGAAAAAGAATAACAAGTCTTCTTTAGGAAAACATTAAAAAAAAATGTTTCCTATAAACAGTAGAATAAATCATCACAATCATTAAGGTTGGAAGGGATCTCTGGAGATAATCTAGTCCAACTCACCTGCCAAGGCAAAGTCACCTAGAGCAGCTTACACAGGAATGTGTCTGGGTGGGATGCATGGTTTGAACATATTTTTTCCTTTTGTACAAATATACTCTTTTCCTAATGACAATACCCACAGCTCCACTTTCAAACATCCTCCAACTACATGCTGAGGGACAGATAAAAGTGCTGTGCTTAGGGCTAACTATGTGTATAAAGCAGGCCAATTGTCATGATCACAGTGAAGATTTTCCCTTGAAGGGATCAGATTAAGTTCTCCCTACTCCATTATCTCTCTATGTCCAGGAAACCTCCAAGAACTTTGGTATCTTCATTTCCGAGCTGGCAACTCCTCCCCCAAATCTGACTAGAATTGACCAAATAAGTAAGCCAATATTTCTAGGCAACTGAAGACAGGTCATAAAACACAAGCCTCACTTGACTAAAACAAATACACCAAAGTAGCAAAACAGTGGACAGATTAACTGTTTTCCAATTACAACTTTTTCCAACTGCTCTAATATATGATAAAAACCTCTATGAACTGAAAAAAAATAGTATTCTTTGTCCTATTACATTTACTAACAAAGGAAAAATAGAGAAAAAGGAGCAAGTAATTTGTGATTAACATAAACGAATTTTCATCAAGTATTTCAAGTTTGGTTTTGTATCCTCAGGAAATCTCTCTTAAACAATCCCCAGAGGCACATTGAAAAAAAAGCATGAGAAATGAGTCTCTCTTAAATATGTTTACAGAACTGTATTTATGCACCACATACGATGTGTCTACATATATGAAGGAAGAATGTTTACCTCCAACAGTTCTACCTTCCCCTTCTCTGTTATCCAGATCAGACTGTGATGTCAGACGTTCCTTAGCCCCCTCCAAACGTTGCTGCAACTCTTCTGCCGTTATTTCTCCTGAATTAATTTACATTTTTGTGAAAAATGAGGTCTAAAACAACTCTTAGAAGTTAAAGTATAAAGTTAAAAGTTGCTAGTTATAGAATTGTAAAAGTTAAAGTTAGTAATAATCTTAGTTACTAGAAACTCTCTGTGCTCATGTTGTAATATATCTGTCTAAATGCCTAGCGGTCAGGAAAGAATGTCATTTCCATGGTAACGTAAGACTCCTACCCGTCTCCACCTTCCAGAGTCCCCGTCTTTCAAAGACCCTATTCTTCCCCTCCCCCAACACGCCCATATGGTAATTTAAGATCCCCAGATACAACGCCTCAGAAAATCGGGACAATTTCCAAAAACAAACAGTGATTATTCTCCCTGGCAATGACCTAAAACAAAAGTAATTGCAGCAATAAAGATGGAAAAGTAAAAGTCAACGGGACGCCGGCAACTTTGATCTTGCTGTGACCAGAAAAACATCCTAAACGACCGAGACTCCTCAGCAGGGGCAAGCAAAAAAACTGAGTTCTAGGGAGGAGCTTCCGTGAGAGAGGGAAGAACTCTCATTCTGCTAGTGGCAGGATGTTTCAGCCCTCTCCTTCTCAGCACTACAGCGGAGACCACCCTGCTCCCCGAGGCACCTGTTTCCAAGAGCTGATTATTTAATAAAGGCATTTAAAGGAGATAACATTGACTCCTGCCCCATTTACTTCATTTTGATAACATTGTTACTTAGGACACTATTACTGCCTCTACACAGCCATGCAGAAATAACATTTTCTATCTTGAATGAAAATCTTCAAGACAGATAAAACTAATGAAACCAGAAATAAAACAGCACTAATGTGAGATTATAATGCAGATACCAGAGAAAGGAGGTAGTGGAGTGGAAGAAAAAGATGCTGAATGTGCCAAGAGTATACCAGCATCCAGTACCAATTCAGAGGCCCCCAAAACTGCCATAAATCAACAGATATACTTGAATGTACCAAATGCTAATTATCTGTGTTTGGACATACAAATGCAGCATCTTTGTATACAGGTAAAGTACACTTCTGTTCCATATGGAGATTTTTCTCCTTTCTACAAAGCCACAGAAGTCAGGCTGCTTGAGTCACAGTACCACATGCGGTGCCCAACAGCAGGAGTGTTACTTCATTACACCTCTTCTACTGAAGGTACGCACATCTTACCGGGAGTGCCAAGCAGGTTTCGGTCCCTCATTAACCTGTAGTCCTCCTCGTTGAGCTCGTTAATGAACTGGTAATAGGCCTCCTCCCTGCTGAGGCGCTCCAGCTGCCGTTGTCTCTCACCTTCCCCATGGCTGCGCTCTCGTGAAGGCGCCTGCTCATTGCCATTTCCTGCACGGTGTCGGGAGCGATCCATAATGATAATGCCAAGCTGTCCTGGACAAAACCAGAAGATTAGACTGCTGAGGAATTACAGGAAGAATGTACTTAATTTGCAGTAAAACGTTCCCAGCATTTTCAAATAAATTAGTTTATTAATAGCTAAGGATGATTAAGGTGAACCAAGCTCCATGTTACTTGCCAAGACAACAGCATAGTTTATTATTCAAACATATAAATACTTCTAGCTTGCTGAAAAACAGTTTCAAGCCCCCTTCCTTACTGAAACGGCATACTGGTTGGTATGGCAACTTGCAAATAAAAATGCAATGACAGATTTTATTTTTTTTAGCTAAAGGATGATATTCTAGAAAGTTAAAGGAATTAACATAAAATTTATGTCCTTTCTCTCAAGTAAAATACAACAGCAGTGGGGAGTATTTTAAAAGCTGAGGTATAATTAAAAACATGGTTCTCTGCTTATTGGACTACAATTACCCAGTGTAGACTTGTGACAACCCCAACGTAAGATTACATTAGTATTTTCGTTGGTAATATCCCCCACATAGTATACAGCCTACAGATTTATTTTGGGTGGAATGACTCTTCTGACATATTACATTATTTCTCTATTTTCCTTGCATTCTCTAATCCAAGGACTAGCTAGCAAAGGGATCTTGATCTCCAGAATATGGGTGTAAAAGGGATGGGCTGCACTTTTGTCACAGTTCTTCATCACTTACCAAATACTGAACCAGTGGGACCACACTGATAGAAGGCAAGAATAACGTTCCAGTGTCAAAGAGGCATCACCTCCATTGACTTCTGTATCATTACCACCTCCCTCTGGTTAGGACTTAATCCAGGGCCCATTAGTGCTCAGACCACTCCTCAACTTTCCTATTTTCTAAAGGAAACCTGTTCTTCCACTCTCTATTTGAAAGACGATCAAGCGTCCTTTCAATTGAGCTTCCCGTTTAACAAAAGGCACCTGCAACACCTGCTGAGGCAGACACCTGACAAAAGAGATCATCAGGCTAAAAAGCCCCAGCCACACTACACCGTGGTGTGTGCATGTGGGTAAATGCCCTTCTTTTATGTTTGTTTTTTGTCAATTTACACACACAAAAAGTCACTTCAAGTTTAGATTATGGGGAAAACACAGGAAACAGCACTCTAAGCACACTCCTGATCAATAATTAGTCTCCACAGGACAGATGATGAGACAAACAAACAGACCAAACCAACTAACTATTAGAAATACATCAAAAAAATGAGCAAATCTTTATCAATACTGCAAACAGATACAAAAAAAAGAGAAAATGTGTTTGTCAACAGCAGAAGCTGGCATACATTTAATATACCTTTCTTCCGTTCTTTGTGGGATCCATTCTGATGTATCCTTGGTTTCGTTATTTCCACACCTCATGTTACTTCCCCCCATCAGCCCCTGCCCCAGGTAACTGCACTTCTAAACACACTTCTTCCAAATCAATCATCATCCTCCTGTGTCCAACACTACATTTGATGCATTTAAAATCTTTTCTCCCAGCTCTAACTCATTCAACTTAAAATAAATGAAATCTGAGTATCTTCCCTTCAAGACATTTTCCACTTCCGTAATATTCTTTCTTTTTAATCTATGTTGCCCTCTTGGCTCAGTCTCACAAACTGTGGATAACTGCTGACTTCGATTTCCCACAAGGGCTATGTTCAAATCAGGTCACTTCTCATATCACACTTCTAAACACAAATTAATACTCTTTTGTTTCATCTTACTACCCCGGTTTCCTCACAACAAATGCAGTTCCCACCCAATCCCCCAGCCAGCACTATCATTACCCTGGCAACGCCCATCATGACTATTACAATGAAAATCCCCAATCCAGACTGCACTGAATACTCAAGTGCCTCTGTCCCAGGTGGCTTAAAACTTGAAACAGATGCAGCGGGGAGGGGGAAAAGAGGATAAAATTAATTCGGTTTCATGTGAGGTTGTTATTTAGACAAATGCCTTAAGACAACACGTGGCTGCTTGCCCGACAACGACTATTCTAAATTAACCAACTTCCCAGGTACACCACTGTATTGCTGCACAGAAAAAAATTCGATATTCTTAGGACAAGAAGTCCGTCACATGTAGGCGGACTCAATCTAAACTTAAGGTGTTGCTCAAAAGAGAGGTTCTTTAGTTTTCAGTTATCCACAGAAAATCCGGAAATCTCTTTGATTTTGTGGGTAGTTAAGGAAAAAAAAAATACTCTTTTGTTGACAACTGTATGGTAGGATGATTAGTCACACTCCTTAAATGACTCACTTAGAAACAGTAAGAAGTGTGAAGTGCTCGGCTGTCCCATCTGTTTAACATAACTCCATGGATGACAACTACTACCCCTATTTATCAAATACCATGAAAACTAAGTACTTTGGCACCTAAAATGTTTTAGAGTTGTGAAAGTCGAAGGGTATTAACTGCATCAAAAATGAGGTATATTGCACTAGAATATTTCAGAGTATTGAAAAGTTGAAGGGTATTAAACTACTAAGATGCAAAAAACTGAAATCAAAATCCACTTATGACTCGGATTACCCTTCCTTTGCAAAGGGATAGGGGTCGCATGCCAACAGTTTACGTTTTCTAGGATTTTCAACCTAAGACTTACTCCTTTAGATCTTCATTCGTGATTACTCTGGCCTATTCTTTAAGGTTTATGACTATTTTTCAATATATACCTTATGCTCTTAGGTTTCAGTCTGTTACACTGAAGTACTACCCCCGGTTCAATTAGGTACTCATTTTCTGAAAGACTACCACCTGATTGCAAGGCAACTACTCAGTTTAACTGAGGAAGCCCCCCACTCCGAGCTAGAGGGCTATTTAGCATTTCTGTCACACCGCAGCCTCCAGGCAGGATGATATCACCGATTTCGGGATTAAAAAA
>VXBB01019267.1:507430-601307 GCA_013399915.1 Illadopsis cleaveri
CGTCCTTTCTCCGGCCCTGCCTGATCCCCGCCCGCTGAGCCCCGCGTTAGCCCGGCCGGCCGGCGCCTGGGTCACTGCGAGCGTCCCCAGCCCCTGCGCGCTGTGCCGGAGCCGTGTTTCCGTACGGGTGGGCTTGGAGAAACAAATTTTGTGCCCGAGGAAAACCATTCCCTTAATAGGTTCTCGTTGTGAGTAAATCAGTGGCTGCTTATACTGTTCAGCCTGACCATCGGCTTTATAGAATGGGTTATTTTGTTGTTGTTTGGTGTGGTTTTTTAACAATGGCTTTTTTTAATATGATTTATTACTTGTAGTCACCATTTTGGGTCGTCTTGCTGGCTGCTTCGGAAGCCAAAGTCTGCTCCTGCTTTTGGGGCTTTAGAATGCTTTGAACCACCTTTTGTGCATGACCAGTTCTTGGTAGAGAACTGAGTAAATGAATTTCTTGGCTTAAACATTTTAAAGAAAGACCTAATGAAACTGTCATTTAGGTTTCCCTCGTCCGTGACATGGCATCACTTGCTGATCAGCGGAACAATAGGAAGTAGGGAGCAGGAGAAACGGGAGAGGCACGGGTTGTTCCTGTAGCAGGTCCTAAATTTTGAATTGCATCTAGTCTTTTCTCTTAAAGTCTCACCACAGTGGTGCTCTGTATGCTGTCATTCAAACAAGATGCATTTGAAAAGTCTGTGTATTATTTTTACATTGAATGAGTGAACTTTTAAAGCACGCAGTGGTCAGTCATGGTCAAAAAACGATCTGGTTGTGTTTACATAAGCTTTTGATTCTAGAAGGAAATGCTCTGGCTATTACCTAGAGAACAGTTGTAATGGAAATGGTTGCACCTTGTCTTGTTTCTGTCTTAATCATGCTGGTTTTAATTGCAGTACAGTTACTTCAGCCTTAACATTGTTTTATGGTAGGAGTTGGGTAACTACTTTTTTGCACAACTTTTATATTTGGATCCTTCCAACTGTTCATAGGAAAAATTCTTATCTTGCCCAAATTCTTTCTATTCTGGGAGGGCGAGAGGAAAAAAAAACAGTCGTAAGTGCGTTGAGCTGTTGCCTCAAGTCTCCTTATATGCAGGTACCAACGCTGCTGATAGAGCCAGCCATGGTTTCTGTGCCCATACAGAGATCTGTAATACGAAAAATAAGTCGAGGTACTGAAAGATACAGCTACGTTTCTAATGTTTATGTCGGGCAGCTTTGCAGCTGTTCAGGATGTTGGACTGCAGCAACGTGTAGGGAATTCAGCATGTCATACTGCTGAAGCATTTTTGGTGAAATCATCGTTCTGCTTGGTGTTGTTTGGGAGAGAGTGTTTAAAAATGCTGGTGGTAGTGCTGTTTTGAGAAATTTCAGAGAAAAAATAGAATTGTTGGCTTTAAAAATGTATGGTTGCTCAAAAGTGGTTTTACAGTAGCATGTATATGTTTTTAAATCTTCACTCTTGTTGGTGAGTGGGGAAATCAAGGTATGGTATTTGGTTAAAGTTTTGGAGGAAAAAAAAGGTAAGCAATATATATTGTCTCCTTTCTTCTTTGCTTCGTTGTTTGTTTAGTGCCTTGTTTTCCATCCCTTTCTGTAATACTTCCCATTTGTCTTTCTGATTTCTGAAAACTTTTTCTTGTAATTATTCTGTGTAATTGCCCTTGGACAGTCACTAAAATATGTAAAATAGAAGCAGCCGTAGATGCTTTTGTAGCTTGTAATATATTTGTACATGTGTGATCTTAAATTACAAGGGTGGAATTAGGATTGAAGTTGAAGGTTTCATTTACATCTCTTTATCCAGAGGGAATCAGTTAAATAAAAGAAGCAAATAATAACATTTAGTGTTCCTGAAGCTGGGGTAATAGATGGATGGGTGTTATGTCTTGTGGTGGGAACTGCCTGCAACAGAGTTCAGTATTTGTATAATAGTACGTGCGTATATTCAAAAAACATTCTTGCATTGTTTTAATATTACCCAAATGGTAAGAAGTGATGGATCAATCATTTTTTTTGTTGTTGTTTCTAGTATCTATATAGCTCAGCCCTTCTTTTTCGTATTTCACTTGAGCTTACAGGCATTCTTTAAACTTTGTTACATGATTCTAATTCTTAATTTAAATAGCACAAATCTAAGATATGCGTAGTAATTTTTAGAGTACTTTGGAGTGGGCTGCAGGACTGCAAATATTTTGTTAACAGTACTGGTTCAGCTTTTTCTTTAATGACGTTCTTCTACTCTGGCTGACTAAAAGATAGAAGGATCACAAAAAAGAACTAAATTTTAGTAATTCACTTTGTGCAAATTTATCTTCTAAGGCCCTTGGTGATAAAAACCAGTTCAAGAACACTAGGAGCAGTGTCTGTAGTACAATTGCAGTCTTCACCTCATTTTTTTTTTTATTTTACTGCTTTACAAGTTTTACAGCTGCCTCTGAGGTGCAGTAAGGCAATTGAAAACTAGATAGCAGCTGTGTATCCTAGTCCTAGGAAGTTAATTGCATCATTGGAACTACACGGGAATGTTTTGGAGGACAGTCTTTCAGGAATCTTGATGGAGTGAGAATCCTTCTAATGAAGGAGAGATGTCCTGTAGTATGTGCGCTGGTGACCAGATGGGAGTGTGTACCCAGGGTTTCTTTCATGCCTTGCTCCAAGAAAAAAGCCAGTCCAGCCCTGCAGTGCCCTTTGCCACAAGGTGAGGCCTGGGGTCTCTACTGGTCCATCTCAGAGGATCACCAGGTACAGCTCCGTGGAGGTTTCTCTCATATTAACTGCTAAACTTGACCCAACGGAACACCAGATCAGCTGAGTGACAAGTTGGGCGTCATAATTGAGCTCTGTCTGGTGCACTGCCTGCAGCAAAATGGTATTCTGCAGTTTTTATTTTAATCTCTTTTATTTTAAGTTTGTGGTCTGTCTATGTGGTTGAATCTTCCTGGCTTTTTATTGCAGTGGTGTCTTTTTCATCAGTGCAGTGCTTGCAGTGGGCTCTAAAACCTGCTTACAACACAGTCTGTGAATTGATGGGGTTTATTTTTATAGCAGAAAGGTGCACAAAGAAGCAAGCATTTGACTCTAATGGGGTTTATTTTTATAGCAGAAAGGTATGCAAGAGGGCATTTGACTCCAATGGCATACACTGGAAGGGGAGCAGAGGCATGGGATGTTGAGCATCTGTCTTCAGATAAAGGAACTGTTGCTCATCTCTAGTGTTTGTAGGATAGTTTACTTTTTTTTTTCCTGTTTTTTGGTCCAGAAAATGTCAGTTATTTCCTGCATAAAAGTTGCCTTATGTGCCATTTGGGCGCTCCATCAGGAACACTGCTCAACCCAGCTAGCTCTTAAACCTACGTATTTGACTTATGCTGGACCTGGAAAATATACCAGCAGTTTTTGTTTGGTGAACTGATGTGCAGATCTGTTATTTTTTACTTTTTTTCTCTGCGGCTTGCTAGGAGCTGAGGGCCAGTAACTGGCAGACTGAGGTGGCAGGACACTGGAGTCTCTTGTGTGAGCCTGCCTGCCCAGCTTGTGCAGCACAGGAGGTACAGCCCCTCCTGGGACTGGCACCATGTGCTGAGCATGTGGTAATGTCAAAGCAGCGTGCCCAGGTTTACTGGGATTGGTCTTCCGCTGCTTTCTTTGCTCTCCTCTTCCTTTTTATGCTACAGCTACAGTCAGAAATCTGAGAGAGGAGCCTGTTCTGTGGAGCAAGGCTGACTGTTTAAGTGGCATTTTGGAGTGTTTCCAAATAATAATTTTCCTGTGTATTGGATGTGGTTTGGATGAGAATAAGAAACTACTGAATGTCCCTATTAGGCAGTATCTAACTTTTTAATTACAACAGCAAAAAAAGTATATAATTCAAGGGTCTTGAACTGTAGAAATGTCCCCTGGTGCTTTATTGATAGCTTTCCTAATCACTTGGAAGGAGACTTGGGTGGTGAGACTGAAGGTGGGAAACCAACACTAAGCAAACTAGTGCTCTCCTGGTTGTTGTCAGGAACTGTGAGAAATGATGTTGGTCCCAAACGCAAGTGGAATTGGATTGTTTTGTTTTTGTAATTTCAGCTCTTACAGTTCTGTGTTGGAAGTATTGCTGTAGGTGGGAGAACAGATTGTTTAATTTGAACTTACTGACACATTGTAATTGGCATTATGAAAATACATCTTGCATGCTTCAAGCAGTCAAATCTAATCTACTTTTTTTCCCCCTTGAGGGTCTGTATGAGTTGTAAAAGAAGCAGAATGGTGGAAATCTAGTAGATGGCCAGTAAATTATTGGGTTGTGTAGTATCTAATCTGACACGTCATAATTTCTACCTACCAGTTAAAAGGATATTGCAATAATTTTGATTCTCTCTCAGAAACTCTTGTATAAAGAGAAACTGCAGGGATGAGGAGTATTTATCTTGGAAAATAGAGAAGGCAGAACTGTTTAAGTTAGATAAAATAATGAATGGATTGGGTAACATGCAAGATTCTTGTGCTCTTCAATGTTTTGCAGCATTTGAAGATGGATGACCCAGAATGTTTTTGGCAAACATAAAGAAAACATTTTAATGCACTGTAGATAAACTGCATAACCTGTTGTCAAAGGGAGAAGATAAGAGCATAGTGTCTGTTCTGTAATAGTGTCAAAACAGTCACTTCTGACTGTTTTAACTGTTGAAGTTAAGCTGCTCACTTAGAGATCAGGCCAAGCTCTGTACTGCATGTAGAAGAGCCTGCTTTTGTTTACTTAAGGAATTCTGAGTTTTGGTGGTTGTTTCTGTTGGGTTTTTTTAACACTAAACCACTTTCTGGGCTTTCATAAGGTGGTTAGCAGATTAGTTCCAGATTGTCTGTGTTTGTGGGTGTGTATTGATTGAGATACATCAGATAAGTAATCACTTACTTTGCCAAGGTCTATATCAAACTGATATTTAGTGAGAGGTACATAGAGTTTGGGGGTGCCACAAATAGAGGTAATGAGTCAAAATTTTACTTGGTGAGAAGTGGAGTAGCAGAGCTGGACTTGGAGCTTCTTGATTAGTTCTGTATGGAGCCTTTACAGGAGTTATATCACGAACGTCATGTTACTAGTTTTCGCTATAAATTTCCAGAGAACTCTTATCTTCTCAGTGGTGATTTTGTTGTTGTTTTTGGCTGAATGTTTGTGTGTTGATCTCAACTGTTTTGACCCAAACAGTTGGTGGAGATTGCAGGCAGATGGTGAGAGCTGCAGAGCTGGCATGCAAGCCTTTGGCTTCTGACTCCTGTCAACAATGGTGTGGAATTTCTAATGCCACAAACTTTATTTATGTATGTAATATGTGGTATTATCTTCTTAAACTATATACCCTGAGTCTCTTTTGGATCCTTCACCGTAGTACTTACAAAGTTCCTAATTAAACTATATCTACATAATGAGGTAGGCATGCCATATTGCATAAAGTCTTGTGCTCTTGCATTTTTCTGGTCAACCACTCTTTTAACTGTCTTCCATCTTCTTCCTTCCCTTCTTACCTGGTTTCATGGCTCCAGGCTTTATAGGTTTTTAAGGTCATGTGGTTGAGAGTGTCCTGCTGTGGCCTTTGGATGTTATTTGGTGTGATCTTTTGTTATCTTCTCACAGATGTGTTGATTTATTTTCATACCCTGCAGCAAAGGTGAGTTAGTGTTTCATTCCTACCTGAAGCCTGTGACAAGTGCAGAGAAGAGGCTATAAAAGTAGTGTTGCAAAACAACAAAGAAAACCACCAAAGGTCTCCATGTAGTTTGATTCTGGACTTACAAATTACAGTAATAAATGTAAATAGTGGGGGCATGGACTGCTGTGTGCAATTTCCCATTAGAGAATAGGGAATAGTTTTTGAGGGTGCTGATTGTACACCTGAGCATGTTGTCAGAGAGCACTGCTTTTGAGCAAATGATAGTGAGGCAGTATGTTCACTCTAGATCTTGGGTATTCTTTGATTTTTCTGTTTTAAAAGTATTTTCAAAGGCTTTATGTTTTTTGGTTGTTAAAAATAACCAAGCACAAAACAGTGGCAATGCCATTTATTACCACTGGAATCTGAAGAGCTGAGAGTACTGTAGCAGAAACTAAAAAATTTCTTGATTCTTACAAATAGACTCTTAGTCTGGCTGAAGGTAGAGCAGCTTGGATTTGTGTATGGCAAGGTTGTACTCCTGCAGTGTGCAGCAACAACCAACGTGCCAATGTGCTTCACAAGACCTACAAATTACAGATATGTCCACTTTGCCATTAAAAGGGGATTGTTGTGCCACTGTATCAAGCTGGTTCTAAAAATCTGGGTCTTTATTGAACTTTACTGACTTACCAGCCATTCATTGGTGCACCTGAAGTACTCATAGAAGCAGGTAATTCTGAATAGCCAGTTAATACAGAGGTGGTTCTGGCTTTCACCAGAATAATATTCCATGGACAAGTACCAGGACATGAATTGCAAAGGTCTGGGTAGCAGCACCTTCTAACAAAATACTGATTTGTTTCAGTTATTTTTTCGTTTGCCTGTCAGCTTTCTTGGGAACAGAATTCTTTTTCCTATGCATCCTTATCCATGTGGAGTTGTGAATACATGGGGTAGAGACTGGACGGCTGTGTTTAGATGAGCTGAGGATATGAGGCAGTGCATAGACTGCTGGTGTGGACTGTGGCTTCCCACCTCTGCTGTGGTTAATACTGTCATGTGCAGCTCTGGTTCCAGAAGGGTGTAGTTGCCTTTCATTTTCTTTTATTTAGATTTAAACATAAAATTTGTTTAGTGAGAATAGGAAAGCAATGTCAGGAGTGTTGGTCTTAACAACTGGCAAACCAATATCTTTTTTTAGCAGACATGATGGGCTCCAGTCCCAAAAGGAGATACTTCATGCATCTCACAGAATCTCCTTTGTTCTGTGCTGGCCAAGAGTGCTATCTTTGGTCGGTGCCATTTGCCGGATGTGCTGGGTTGTTTTTTTTTGTCTTATAGTAAAATGTTTGCCATGTCTGTTTTTTTGCCATACAGCCTGTTTTTGAAGGTTGCCTCTGGCTCTTAGTTCCAGAAGATAAGCCTTTAATTTGGAAGTGTGATATTAATCTGAACTTTTCTACTAGAGTCTGTAATAGGAGTGATAGGTAGACTTCTCTGGTTTCCTTTCATGACTGCCTTGGAAGCAGAAAAAATGTGATAATTATTTGTTGCAGTGGTGCTGTTATGGAGTACTGCTGATTAGGGGTGGGTGAAGTGAGGATCATAAATAATTGCATGGTCTGGTAGTGTCTTCTTGGGAAGAATAAAAAAAATCATTAAAATTTTTAAAATTCTTTAATGGTGTTGGTTACAGACAGACATTTGAAGCTTCCCAAATAGTTCTTTTCCTTCTAGGCTTCTATATACATAGAAAACCTCCCTATTTATGATGGGCTCTTTTAGGTTAAGATGTGTGTTTGGTACACTGAAAAAATGCATTGTGAAGGAAGAGGAGATGAACCTGGAGCTAAACTGGTCTTTGGGAGAAGGTGAAAGAAGAGGTGGAGGTGGCAGGGAGGCTCTCCAGGGTTCAGGAGCTCAGAGCTTGGGCATTGTATCTCTGCATGGGAGAGCATCTTGTACAGCTAGTGGACTGTGACAATATTGTGTTAACAAATGGTCTGAAGACAGGAAGAAAAATGGAGTTGCAACTTCCCTGGATCTGATCAGGGGCCATTGTGGAGTTGGATTGGGTTTCTGTCTCAAAGGATGAATAGGGTGGGAGAGGTGAGTCAGGGCCCTGGGGTCTCCTGGCTCAGGATGACAAATACGGCAGCTCTGGTTTCCAGTATTGAATTTTTAGCATCTGAATAGAAATTATGGAAAAACCCCTAGACTTGGCCTAGAAGGAGCCCCTTACATTTGACATCTGAAATCAGAAATAAAATAGTAGAATTAAGGAAGGATGTGATTTTGTAATTTTGTGCATTTAAAGAAAAGTACTTTGAAAACAAAAGTTCAGGTAGATAAGCAAGTGATAAGTACTCAGTGGGCAGATGGCAGTGCAGTAGCAGTTCTTCAGTCAGCAGATTGAAAGGAGATTTTGAGAAAGTGTTTCCTCATATGTGATGATTTCATTTTTTTGCAGGATTTAAAATAAATAAATTTTTAAAAAGAGAGTATCATCTCACTTGCATTGGGGGAGGGATGTGGTGAGGTTTTAACACCTTTCATGCTGCTGCATAACATTTACTGGCCTTTGCAGATTCTGTAAGAATAACCTGAAGCAGATGAATATTCAGATGTATTTCCTAACATTTTTGCTGATTTTTAAGCAAAACTGTTTGTGATAATCGTTCTGTGAAAAATACAGTACTTTCAAGTACTTCTCCAAAACCATCAGGACATCTCTTAACCATGAAAAAAATATACTTATTTTTTAGCTACACTTATTAATAACCTCTGTGTTTCTAAAACTACTAAAACCCCAAAGAATTTGTTCAGTGTGCCCCCATTAAAATGCTTGAGGTTCTAGCTGCTTTTGAAATACTGG
Source organism: Illadopsis cleaveri (assembly GCA_013399915.1). Classification (NCBI taxonomy): domain Eukaryota; kingdom Metazoa; phylum Chordata; class Aves; order Passeriformes; family Timaliidae; genus Illadopsis; species Illadopsis cleaveri. Next base: position 515,941 of record VXBB01019267.1, read on the forward strand.
AAAATTGATGATGGACTTGGCCGCCTTGCTGTCTTGAATTCACACAGGCTATGCTAGTTCTGGTTGCAGCTTTTATCTTGCACAGTATATATGTGATGGCATTTATGAAACCTGATTTATTGATTCTTGTTTGCTTTCTTGTGGAATTAGCCACTGACTAAATGCAAGTTCACATTGGAAGTATACTTGCAGCTAGGGTTGCCTTCTAGGGTGAGGTAAGTAATCTGTTGTACAGAGGTAATAATCTGCGTGTCTTTTGCCAGTCTGCTACCATGAAGAATCTTAGATTTGTTCAGCTCAAATTATTTGAGGTTAAAATATTTTGCGTTTTGGATGTTTCTTGAGGGAAGAGGAACTGCCAGATCTTAAACATTTGAAATACAAGAGGGTCTGTGCAGAAGAGAAGCATTCAGAATTCTCATTTTGAATCTGAGTAAGAATATGAAGATTATGTTTAATCACTGTGTAACTGGCTCTCTTTTATGCTTGTCCAAAATATTAACAAAGCCAGCAGTTTGTAATACTATAAAATACTCAGTTCTGGATTGTGCCTTTATGTTGATGATGATAACTAGTTCATCCTCCTCAATTTAAGTCTTGGAATTGTTCTTTAAGGTTCAAAACAGCTAAAATGTATCTAAGCTTGATCAAGTGAAGTAATAAAGCTGAGGTAGGAGCATCAAGATACTTTGCTGCTAAATAAGAGCCTTGCTTTTCATTGTTAGCCTTCCACTGTAAAGCAGTCTTGAGTTTAGAATAGAGAAGCCTGTGTTGTGTGAGTGGATGGGAATAAAGTTTCAGTTTCAGGCTTCATCCCACCAGTGCTGTACCTCTCATGCTCCTCTCCCCTCACTGTCTCCCATCTTTTCTTTGTGAGATTGGCAAGTGAAGCTATGTGTTACTGCTATGTGTGGGCTGATAACCATTCAGGAGGGTTTTGTGTTCTGGCTGGCTAGCCTGCTGTTCTCTCTTGTCTTCTCCACGGCTCAACAAATGGTTTCTGAGACCTTGTCGAGCCCCATAATAGCACATGCGGGATTACAGCCCTAGCTTTATTCATAGTTACAATTTTTTGTTAGGCTACTTGTGAATGAATTGCTAACTTCTGTATATTGAGGCTTCCCATTTGAGAGATAGCTGCTTGAATTTGGAAATCATGAGATGATCTTAAGGGTCCCTTCCGACACCAACCATTCCATGATTTTATGAATAAGTATATTGAATTTTATACACAAGCATATGAAGTTCTTAGTATCTTATATAGGAAAGGTGTTGGATAGACCATTTAATATTATGCCTTTTTTTTAATGGAGAATTCTACTCATGTTGCCCTATTGCATTTTTTTTTTGCATATCCTAGTGAAAAACTGACTTAATCATAGGAATATTTGGATGCCGAAAAGTGTTGTAAAATTATGTGTGATACTCAAGCAAAAAGATACTGCTGTTCAGAAAACAGTTTCTATTCAACAGCGTCTTAACAACCTTGAGTGTTAAGTGGTAGTATGGCAAAGCATATTGTGCAGTCAGTTTAGAATTTGCAGGAAAAGAACTGTATAAGCCATGATTAAAGCTGCAGATACTTTTTAAAGGACAAAATGTTCGAGAGAACATAATGATTTTCTCAACTACAGATGCTAGCCTAAACATCAAAAATTTAAATTATCCTTGAAAAAATGCATGTTTTGTGAACAGGCAAGAACACAACTAAAGGTCACTGAAACAATCTGCCTGTTTTTCTGGGAAAGCTCTGCTGTGTGCTTGTAACACCTTGCATACAAGATGTTGACATTTGAATAAAGGACACTTGAGAGTTGCTCTAAAAATGAAGACTCAATTCATTACAGTCTGTGTGAAAAGTAAGTGCAGCTGAGACCTTGAAATACAAAAGGATTGGAATTGCAGCAAACTCTTGATTCCACTTTGTGTTTCTGGCCAAGATACATTTTCTGTGAGAGGCATAGCTTTACTCTGTGAGTGGGGAGCCCTAACTGCAGATGTACTTCCAGTTATGGTTTCCATTCAGATAACTGGATAATCCCACAGTGAAGCCTTGGAAAGTCAGGTTTCATCATCTATGTTTTCTCACAGAACTTCTGTGCAAGGTATGGAGCTTAATCAAAGGAACCTGGGGGGACTTGAAGACAGCAAGGCAGCAAACTTGTCCCTGACTGTAATTTGAATCTTATCTAACTTTTTGTACTTGAACAGCTTGGCTTTCAAAATCTCTTTTCTTTTTGGGTGAACATCAATCCTATTTAAGCAGGGTTGAACAAAACAACCCCTCGCAAGTAAATATGCTAACAGTGCCATTCACTATTGTGTTAGTTCCATTTTATAAGAGCCCAACTGGAAGCTTATGTGACTGCCAGATGAGTGTCAGAACCAAAAGACGTTAAAAAAAGACCAGCTATTGCAACAGGGAAAGCTCTGTGGGTAGAATGTAGGGGCGGGGGAACAGTATCATTAGGATTGCATTTACATCTGCCTGACTTGTTTGACTGTGCTTGTTGGATCAGCGAGGCTACAAAGCAGAGAATACAGCAATGAACGCCTTGTTAGCCTCATTTGATTTCGGTGGGTGCTTTTGGTCAGGGAGTAATGCCAAGACAAAACTTCCATGGTAGTGAGTAGTTACTTAGTGAAACAGATAGTCGGGGCATGCACAGAAAGGGAATCAACTTGGGACCTGGCCTACAGTAGGGTGAACAAGTACATTCAAACCCATACTACTGAGGGTTGTCTGTGACAAACGTGGTTTGTTCTTTGCTCCTGGCGGATGCTGGATCTATACAGGGTTAAAAAAAAAAAACAACCTGCTTTTGCAGTTAAAAAAAGAAAATATGAGGGGTGGTGATGGGAGGAGAGATGGCCTCTGAAAGCTGAAAGAGAGCCAAGGCAGTGAAGTGTTGCAAGCTGCCTGGGAACAGTTTTTGAAGATTTGGTGGGCTCTCAGTGAGTGAGGGTACCCATCAATTACAAAAATGTGACATGCTGAAATAGAATAAAGGAAGCCCTTGGAGTGAGGATATATTCTTTGAAAAATTAGGTCTTCTGTGAAGGATGAATAAAGAAATAGGAGCTAAGTGAATGTAGACATTGTGAAAGAACTTAAAGGATTGGCAGTGAAGACAGTGATTGAGGGATCTGTCTCAAACTTAGGTGTTCATGAAGTGAAGAGCAGTCAGTTGTCAGGATGAGACAGATATCTTTGCACATCAGAAGGAGCAAATTTCTAACCAGAAAGTGTAACCCTTTGCTTTAAATTGTCCCCGTTATGAAAGACTGGGAAGGGGCAGTGTGAGATCGGTTTTCAAAAGGACTTCCTGGAAAAGTGGAAACTACTAATTGGTAATGTTATAAATTATTCGCACCCAATTTGATACCAAGCATTTTATTTTCCCATTTCCAAAATAAAATTTGAATCAGCCACAATAAAAGCGAGCAGCATCGATCGAGTTGGTGGATGTGGGGATAGCCTCAAATGAGCTGAACCACTCCATCCTCAAACTCCAGGTTTCAGGGTCCAGATTTTATACAGTTTTTCTGCACTGAAGCAAGTTCATTTTGGGCCTTTGTCCAGTGTGCATATTCATGCACTCCTTTTCTTTCGCTTTTAGGTTTTGAAAGGATTTCCTGGCAGGGTCGGGCTTCTGAATCGGGTTCCTGGAACTGGTCTTTGAGATGCTGAACCCCCCAATCTCCGGGCTCTCCCTCCTAGATCGGTATCAGGTGTTGATATCCCAAAGGTGGTGGGTCCATCTCTGATGAACGGGCCATCTCCTGCTCAGCCTTGTCCTTCCTGTTCCAAATGGTGGTTTCACCCTGCTATTATTTTGAGAACCTTTACAAATGTATATGTGTTTCGATAGTTGGAGTAGCCTTTTGCAATCTTTGGAAGTCAGAATTTGCAACACGATTTTAGGTTATAACATACAACATAGTTGATACACGAATTTACCTAAAACATATATCACAGTAAGGTTAACTAAAAGCAGAGGTAGTGGACTCAAGAAAGGTGCTGAGATGAAGAGAAAACAGTCTTACAAAACACATTCCGCGCTTTGTAAGCCTATTAAAATCTGTCAGTGGAGTTAATATACGGGCTAAAGGCAATGCAGTTGATGTAATCTTAACTGTATTTCCAAAAGGCATTCTGTTAAGTTCCTACCAGAGACTAAAGCTGAATTTAGGTGGATGGAGAAGTTAGAGATGTGAAATAACGGTGAGAGGTCTTTAGTGATATCTCTTAGGAATCTGTGCTGCTCAGCAGTTTTGTTTGGAAATGACTTGTCATAAACGGCTGGGGAGAAGCTTTGCTGATTACTTGGGATAGTGAAGATGAGGACTCATCGTGAGGGCTTTACCCTGAATATCACATTATTCCAATAACACATTGTACTTGATGTGGAGCTGTTTGTTGGGGAAAATGGTTCCTTCTTTACACACACATAAGTTTATTGTTTAAGAAAATTGTGGAGTTAATAATGGCACTTTTGTGAAAGTGCCAGTTCAACGCAAGCAGTTGTTAAAAAGCAGAGAGGGTCACAGAACTTACTAGCAACGGAGTGGAGCACAAAGCACAATGCCATTGTTGCTGTAAGTCTTATTTTCAGTATTGTAGATGTTTTTAATTCCTTAATCACAGAACCGACAACAATACTCAGGAATGTGGAGCAATGTCTGTGTGAGAACTTCAGTCATTCCCATGGTCAAGGACTCATCTGTCTGTGAGAGCAAGGGACAAGACAAAGTCTCAAATCTTGAGGGTCATTGAGAAGATAAGAAACAGACGTTCAGTGACTGGATACATTTCTGAAAGAGAAATTCCATTAAGGGCAAATAAATAAGCAAATAAAATCTGTGGACTTGTAGCTCCTGCAGTAGTAAGTTTGTGGGTGTTAGGCAAAGTTGTGTCTTTAAAGACTTATGGAAGTTTTTTTTAAAGCAACAAATATGTTGCTTTTTCCATGTAAACCAAATAATGTCATAGATTTGACTACTGAAAAAAAATGAACCAAAAATAGAAGTTACCCAATGAAATGAGGGTTTTCTGGAATGTAGGCCTGTGCTTTAGCCCAGTTTGTTGTTGATGCTTTGAAATGCTGTGCACTCTTTATGCAGCTTCTAGTTTCTGAACTGGTACAGATACTGAGGTGACTTAAGACAATCTGAGAAAAGATGGAAAGTGCAGATGAATTGCAGCAGTCTTTTCCTTTAGAGATAATTCGTGTAGGAACTTGTTTGTTTCCTATAAAAACTGATAAGACTGCCATGACCTTTAGTAAAGCACCATGGAGCTTTGAGTCTGGAGCAGGGGTGTGCTGCCTATCAGCTAATCTCATAGGAATGATCCTTATAATTATGTGGGTTTAAAACCTAGATTTTAGGCTGACTGTCAAATTACAGTTTTGTGTATTAAGAAAGGAGAAGATAAATCCCAGGGATTGTCTCCCCTGTGGAAATTCTGTGCTGGAGCTAATTACAGGGCTAGGGGCAAGATTGGCTTTTTTGGGGTTGTTCTTTTGCTTTTTTCCTGTGTTTTGAATTATGGACAGCCATACTTCCTGTGGTTTTACCACCACTCGAAAGCAGGGTGTAAAGTGAATGGTATCTTGCTTTTTCTCCTCCATTTCTATCTCTCTCCTCTACTCATTCCTTTGCTGTGTTTTGGTCTTACCACATGCTTTGTTAGTGTTTGTTTCGATACTCCTTGTACCCTGCTGTAAACTGACAGAATTAGTTAACTCACATTAGTTGACTTACTTAACATTAGTTAACTTCTTTTTTAGAAGTAGATAACTCTTAGGAAAATGCAGGAGGTGAATCATGTAATGGAGTGTGGCACAGATCAGAGCTGGCATAAAGGGAGGGATTTTTTGGCTGGGAGCAGCAAGGCAGAGATATTGAGAGAAGACTTTCCTTTTGACAGCAGCAAATTCTTAGATCAGAACAACAACATGTACAGTGCATCATTGAATTTACTTGGTCGCTTTGAACTTCCTGCCAAACTACATGTTGTGGCAAAAGTTGTTAATTAAAAAAAAATAAATCTGAGAACAAAAAGAAAAAAGTGAATCAGTAATTGCCATTCACCACATCAGATGTCTCAGAAGCCCTTCTGTTTATTGGCTTGCTGTTGATGGTTTTTCCTCCAGCTTTGGAAATTACTTTTTCTTTACCCACTAAAAGCTCTGATTATTGGAGGTTTTATTTTGAGGTAGGAAATATTCTCAGCATGAGCCTTGCTATCTGATAAAAATAATGATGCTGTTCTGGCTCAGTGATCTTGCCATGTCCTCCCAAGTATTTTGGGAATGGAAAAAATATTGATGCCTTAGCTAGACCTTTAATAAATTCAGTTCTGTTAATGCATTTTCCCCTGGATTAATTTCTTTGTGTTAACATTGTGATGAGTAATATGGGCTTTTATTTTCACATGGCATGTTGTAGAATTAGATCAGAGTCCATTAAACCAGCTTCAGTGAAAAACTGTGCACCTTGTATGCTTCTATCCTTTTGTAAAGATTTTCTTTTTGCTTTTTTTAAAGCACGCAGTGTCTAAAAATTGCATATTAAAGTGTTAACAAGACTCAGTTATTCTGAAGCATTACTTTTCTTTTGGGATAAGCTATATGGGGGGGCAACAGGGGTCTAATAGCAACAATGAAGCGCACAAACTTTTTTCCCTGCTTTTGCATGTGCTGTCTTTTGTGTCTGCTTTTTCTGTGGATCATGTACATGTCTTCAAAAGGGGAAAAAACCCAACTCTTACCATGCAAATTTATTGAAATGTTGCCTTAGAGAGAAGTCTATTTTTTTTCTTCTGCTAGATTGTTTAATGTTTACGTTTTCAATATGATCTTTCTGCTAAACCTTAAGTTAAATTTTTGCTTCAGCTAGACCTTACCGACAAACTTGCAGGATGTTCACTGCCGAGCATTAAGGCATTTATTTTTGTTACAACTCCGGAAAAGAAGAGAAAGGAGAGAGCAGCAGGGTAATTTATATGAAATATTAAGTTTCTGTCAGTTTTTCTGAGTTCTGCAGTATGCAAGTTTTGCAGGGGATACTGTGTTGTTTGGAGGCTCCATTCAGCTCTAGTGGATTCTAGACAGTTGATCACCATTTTTTTTTGTTGCTTTTTGTTTGTTTGTTGTTTTGGTTTTTGTTTGTTTTTAACATGCTTCCATGCATTTTTATTCGTATTTTTTCATGTATCTCACATTTGAAGATGAAGAAGTAAATAACTTTATTTCTGTAAAAATAGGGAAGCAGTCTGAAGTCTCCCCTTTGGGAGTGAGCACTCTTGAGAGGGTATGACATTGTAAAGGGGTCCTGATGCTGGCATCTGTATTAGAATTGGTGAAAGATGTGGCTTTTTGTGGACAAATATGTAAGAAGTTACACTATTTTATGAACTGAATTTATTCTCATCTACAGATTAACTAATACTAGCTGCACTTACTCCCTTCTCTTCCTACAGAGAGATGTTCCTTTATTCTTGTGTCCTCTTTGCAGGTGACTTTGTAGAGGTGAGAAGAGTTGTAAACTACTCTTTTTAGCTGAAATGTGTAAAAAAAATAGTTCAGATTCACAGATTTTCTGACTGAGTTGTATTATTCATAATCCTTTCTCATATATTAATACATAAGAGGCTTTCATAACAAAATCTGGGATTTTATCTCATTTTTGGCAGATTTCTTCCTTGAAAGGAACAAGCTAGAATTTATGATGGGATAAACTTTAAGCTGATTGTAAATACATTTAAATACTCTGGGCTGGAATAAATCTGAACTTTTAAAAATAGTCGTGCTTTGGTTGTGTAGCACACAGTTTATAATAGAGAAGATAATGTTAACCTATTTCCTGTAAGTTTAGTGCATGTTAATACAACTGCTGTATTTTTCAAAACGTTTTTAAGTTCAGTCAAATGAAGAAGCCAATGTAGAAGCAATTTGAGCTAATGTTTATCTTCTGATTTGGTTTGGTCCAACTTATTTTAGTCAGCTGAACTGAAATGTGCTCACAAGACAAAACCCATGAGTGGCCCTAGTAAAATTAGGTATTTGTAGAATAATCAACTTTTGGAAAATTGTATTCATAATATGCATAGAGCATCAGTAGAAGTGAAATAACTTTCAAGTCCTTCTTAAACCTCTATAAGAGAACATCATTTTAGTTCATACTGTTTTCATATTTTGAAAAATAGGCAGCTTTAGCTATGTGAATTTTTCCGGTGATCATAATAATTACTTCTGCAGGGGGTGCTGCACTTAGCTGCAGTCTTGTGGCAGATGTGGATATACTGCGTCCAGTTGATGTGGAAAAAAAGTCCTGGTTAGAAGATAATCTAACTTCATCTTAAATGTGGTATTCTGCTGTATTGCTCCTATGTTTCCTTTTTGTTTTTAGATAACTCTGGTGTTGCAGGCCACTTCAATGTACTGATAAGGCAAAAGTGTACCAGAGAAAAATATGGAAATGCTTTTGTGAATAAGGTCAGAGCAAGCCCTGAACAAGCTCATCTCCATCCAAAAATAAGTGCCTGAGCTCTAGTGCAAAGGACAAGTGTGTGTGTGGATGAAGATGGGGGTGTTTCAGTAGCAACCAGTTGACTCAAAGCAGGCGCAAAACATCTTGGTATTTTTCAGTTCTTTTTGTCAACATAATTGGAAAACATTTTGATATATGAAAACCAGAAGGTTTTGTAAAAAGAAAATTACAAGAAGATGAAGTGGTTATCATTGCACCACTGTTAGCTCAGATATTTTTGAGAGAATGATTTATAAGATTTTGTTCTTTATTTTAGGATTACCTGAAGGTACAGGGTCAGTGATGAGACTGTGTGTGCTAATGACTTTGATAAAAGTTTTGACCTAAATATGTTTCTGGGAAGTCAGGTGCTTATAGTGTGAGCTCTCAGCTGTTGTACCCAGTAGCTAGTATCCATTTTTTCCTGTACATTTTATTTTCTGCTGATGCACATAATTTTTGCTATTTGACGGTTACCCTCTGTCCTCACAGAGCTGTTACTTCTCATTCTGCAGTTGTACCTGCTCAGCATTGTACATTGAAATATATGCAATGATAACTGCTGGATTCCATACATTTAAATGTTTTTACGATTTGAAACTTTTCTCATTCTCAACTGTTGTGATAACCCTTAGTAAATTTAAATTTTACTGCATTCTTCAGTTATGAAGGCTGTTTATATGCTTTTTGAAGATTACCGCAGGAGCTCAGCCCCAGGCAGCTGCTTGCTATCCAGGCTCTCTAATTTGGCTCTGCATGTGTGATTAGATCGTGTCATAAGCATTGCTAAGGTCAAGGTAACATCCAGTGCTTTTTCACTGTCCATAGAGCTATTCCTCTCATTGTATGGAACACTCAGGTTGATGACACACATCTTATCCTCGGAAAGTCCTTGCTAGTTGTTCTTAGTCATTTATTTTCCTTTATAAGCCTGAAAATAGCTTCCAGGGAGATTTTGCCACATAACCTTTTCATAGACTGAGATTAGGCTGGTTGTCCTATAATATCACTGAACCTTTTTGCTCTTCTCAAGGAGGGTCTCAATATGTGCCCTTTTCCAATGATCTGCCAGTGTGCACTGTGACCTTTTGCAGATGGCACAGTGGCTTTGCAATGACATTTGCCAGCACTGTTAAGCACCCTTAAATGCAGCCCACCTGGTCACATGGACTTTACTGTGTCCAGTTTGTTGACGTCATCTCTAATTTGGTTTTCTTCTACTTCCTTTCACCAGGACTGTGCCAGTAGTGTTGGGAATGTGTAGTTGAGAAAGTGTACTGTGGTGTGAAAACAGATGCCAAGAAGGCACTGAGAGCGCCCTGAGAACCTGAGCTTCTAGTGTCCTTTGCTCCTTGGTTCTCCAACACACTGGGTTGGTAGTTAAAGGGTTCAAAATGCAAAACAAAGTAGAATTCCTGGTATAAATAACTTATTCTGCAAGAATAAATGAGATTATTTGGTGATACAAATGTGGTGTTGGAAGAGGAAACAGATAATTCTATTCCCACAAGTCATCATTTGAATGGATGCCAGGTCTGTCCTCATCTTGCTGTGCTTTCTAGAAAATCGTATGTTCTTATGGTTTGTATTTAAATGTTTGCTGTGGTTATATCATGGGCATTTAGTCTTAAAAGTATTAAATCTTTTAGTTTCAAAAACTGCATTTGTGTATTTATACACTTATCAAGAACTGAACTACTACTTCTGTAGACTTCATTGGATCTCTTGCATGACTAGAGTGATTTTAATTTCCTTAAAAACAAAACCAAAAATTATCAGTGCTGTGCTTTGGGAAAAGAGGAAGGGAATGATGCCACAAAACGAAAATGCCAAGTCTCCTAAATGTTGTACTTTGCTGTTGTGTTTGATTTTCATAATTTGACATGTAGAAATTAAAAAACCAAACCCTATACATGTTTTATTAGTATTATTAGCTTATCTTTCATTATCAGTTTGAGGGTTTTTTTAGGCAATAAGAGGCATAAACAGTTAAGAGCTTCCCTAGAGTTTTCTATAGAAGAGATACTGCATTTATAGTTCCCTTTGGTAGTTGAAAACTTAAGTGTCTATTTCCCTCTGATTTTTAACTGCAGTCAGATTTTACTTCTTTATAGACAAAACTGATCCTACATTGTGACCTGTCAATTTTGAATTTGAGATTTTTAACTGTAATGTAAATTTAGAATGATCATCACTCATTTAAAGACTGGTACTTTATTCTGCTATATTTACTACTCAGTTGAATTTTGAACTCTTCTGATGATCCAAATAAAGGGTATATTGTAGTGTTGTGTCAATACATTTCTACAATATTTTTGGTATGTGAGATAAAATAACCATTTTTTTTAAATCTACCTTTTGTGTAATAGGCCTTCTTTCTTTTACTTATGTACAGATTTTTTTAGGGTTTTTTTTTTCTCCAAGAGGCCAAATATTTCTTATGATGCCGTTGTATTTCCAAATTCAGTAGAACATAAAAAACTAAGATGTTTAGAAGCAGCATTATAATAAAAACTTGAAACTCCTAAAGATGTCAATTTTTTTCTTTAATTTATGCAAGCTGTAAGAGTAACACCTTTTATACTTTTTAGTGGTAATTTTGTAGGGGTTTTGTTGTTGTCATTAATATCTGCTGGAAGTGGCGTTGGAGGTAACCATTTTTTTTCAAGTTTACGCCTCTGATGTTAGTTTGTCTCTCTGAGGGTTTTCCACAAGGTTATGTAGTTTTCTCATTACTACAGTAAGTACTGCTGTTGTCAGCAGCATTGTACACAGTGAGTTTTCTTATTCTTGCTGCTCTCATGCCACATGTTACAACTGGGGAGCACCACAGAATTGAAGATACCGGCCCTACTTAAGTGCAGTAAAGTAAGAATAAATCGATGTGAAAATAAGTTTGCAGATTGACCAGCTTTTCTAAGCCTAACTGGTAGGTGGAGGAGCTGCTGAAGTTACTTAATGTTTAACTCCAGGCAGCAGGGAAAGAGAACAGATTTTCCCAACATGAGCTCTCTGTTAGAAGAAAGAAATTTAGTTGAATTGAGTCTTACTGTGCCTGTAAAATGCTGCCTGCTAAGTGGCCCATTTTGTTACTCACAGTTGGCTGTGGAAGATGTTTATAAACAGGACTTTTTCCCCTTTTTTTTTCCCTTTTTACTTACTTCTTTTTTTTTTTCTGTTTTGTCTTAGAGTGTCTCTTTATTTTCAAGCATCTCTTTATTTTCAGAGAAGGAAGTTGCCCATGTTCAAAATCACGGAGAAGCCTTGGGCTGCGTTGTGATTCTAAACAGACTATTGGCAAAATATTTTCTTAAGTTTTATAAAATAAGCTTGATCATTGTGTTTGGCACTCCTGCAAACTCTTACCACTCCCTTTAAAAAGTATTCCCCCAATTCCCTTGGCTCCCAAAGAATCACATTAGGTTTGACAAAGAAAATATAACTTGGCTTAAAGATAACAGTAGGATATTCCTACTCCTGTAAATGGAAAAGCTGGTACTTGTGGTGTGGTGGGGTAACCATGGTGTTTTAGCAGTCTCAGTGTAGAACAGATGTTAGGAGTGGGTTAGGAATTGGTTCATTACTTTGTATCTCAACTGTGCCAGCACAGTTCAGAGAACTTGAGTCTTAGAAGCCTTTGGTTATTTTTTTCTTCATTCTGGAGGAGAGTGTAGCGTGGTGCTAAAAAATGTGCTTTATCCCTAAACTTAATATATTTTCCTTCTTTTTGCCATGCTTATATTTCTTCTAGACTTCGTGGGTAGGCTGAGGACCCAGGAGAAGCCACTTGGTCTAGGTTCCCTCATGCAGCACCTGAGCAGAGCAAAGCAAGGGAATGGTTCATTCCCTAAGCCCTGGGTCACTGGTAAGGGCAGAGCAAGATTGGGCTTTGAAGCTCTGGATTTCAGCTCTTAAAATGGCCTTTAATGCGAGAACATTAATTTTCAGGGACTTCATTCATTGCTTTGAGGAGATCAAATGCTGTACTCTTTAAGCCACCCTGTCGAATTTCAGCATTGAAGCCCTGACTGCGAAAGAGTTAACATACACAGCTGAAAGAGTGTTCTTCCAGTTTTGTTCAAGAAATAGCTGAGGTTTTTTTTTTTCCTAAAAATTTCAAGAGAAGATCTCCCATCTGGTATGGAAGATTTTAGTCCAGATTTAATTTTGGCAAAATTTTGGCCAATTAAAATTGGTTGTATCATCTTAAATGTATGGCAGGCTTCATTTTAAGACTGTGCTACGAAAAATGCTTGTAGTATCACCAGATTTATGGTAATACCTCATGTTAATACTGACTTGTCCTTCAAATACCTTAAAATCCAAGCAGATAAGCAACAGGGCAATGAGAGGAACCTTTAGTGTGACCTATTTTGCTCCCTGTTCTGTCAATGGTAATGTATCTAACAGTAGCAGCTATGTGGTCGTGCTTTTCCTGAAATAGAGATTTCTCCAAAAATGTCAAAGCTAAGTAGATGAGCACATAGGGCAGTGGGAGTAACCTAAAGTCCAGTTTTTTCTGCTTCATATTTCTATTGAGTAACAGCTGGATTGCCAGCCATTGCTAGCTAAGGCAGATAGAGGGTAAAACAATTTTTAGCTGAGAAAATTTCCCTCTTTTTCTATCAGTAGCATTGGAAATCTCTGTACTGTAAAGCAGCTTGGAGTTATGTTCAGCAGCTGTTCATGGAGTGTTCCATAACTTCCTTATCCACCATGGGTTTGTGTTAATTTAACCTCAAAATCAAATTACTGAAGATCATCAAAAGATCAAATTGTGTAATTTGATCTTAAATCTGTTTATGCTTTTGATCCCTGTAATATTCTTACATCATCATCATAAGTTGCACAGTTTAATTATGTGCTTAGTATGAAAATGGTTTCTTGGTTTTGGGCTTCATGCAGCTTGTTTTTGTCTGAGTTGTGTAAAGGTGTGTAGTCCGGAGGACTGTGTAACACCTTGTTTTAGCCACCTTAGAGTTTGTGCTCAGCATTGTCTCTTTCTCTTCCAGGCTTGCAAGTTTTAGGGTTTTATTACATGGAAACTTCTTAATGCCTTCCATCGTTGTGTTCCCTCTTATATTTTTCCTTTTCTTCTGTCAAATGCTGTATATTTTCTTGTCGTACCTCACTGCATCGGTGTAATTGGCCCCTTACTTAAATCTTCTGTTGTCCACTTCTGTTTGTTCTTCCTCCTCATTATTTGTGTTCAGATTTTGTCCATTAATTTCCCACTTTTTTCTCTATTCCCTGGGTGGTGATGAATAGGGAAAAGTGTGTGTTTTGGGTAGGAATAAAACAATTCAGAGTTTTACAAATGGTGAGAGCTGGAAGAAACAAGTGCATTTGTTCCCAATCCTTAACTACAGCTTAGTTTTATTTGCCTTAAGGATGGTTGAATTTAATTTTTTTGGGGGTGGCTCTTCACAGCTGTGAAAGCTGGAGTCATTAAAAATAAATAAGGCTTCTTATGTAACCTAGAGGTTTTAGGCTATGGAAGTACTCCAGATATTGAAGGCAATACTGTTAAGTGTCATGCCCCCCAGGAGTACTGTGGATGCCTGCCCACAAGTGGGAAGGACAAGCACTCCATCTCTTAAAAGTTTTGAGTCTTTGAGCCTGAGAATGAGCAAGAATTCAGTGTCTTCTTTTGCTGCAGTAAATCTCTTCCTCATTTTGCTTTTGGTAGCTGGAGTTACTAACAGGCTTGCATTTTAAATAAATGACTCCTATGTACTGGTTGAAGTACAGGGAGGTCATGGTATTGTTTTTAAGTGTTACTTATGTTTGAAGCTGAGCAAACTTTTTGTAGACTTGTAAAATGGTTTGGATTGGAAGGGACCTTCAGGGTCATCCAGTTCTAGCTCCCCTGTCAGGGACAAGGACACCTTCCACTGAAATCCACTTCTGGATTCTTCAGGTTGCTCTAACATCAGGTGGAGGTTTTTTATTAATCTTGGTAGGAACAAAATTTTAAGGTGCAGTTTGGTACCTAGGGGAAAGAAAAGATGTTTTAATGTGACTTTAGTTCTGGGCTGCTCAAGAACTCATTAAAGTATGGGTGAGACTTGCTGTGTCCTAGAGTAATACTTTTATGTGAGATAAAGCTCTAGCTAGGCTTGTTTCTAGTATGTGCTAATTGTTTGCTTTGTTTTTTGTTTTTTTTTAATTAGAGAAGAAAGAAATGGAAAAAGTGTTAATCATTGCATTTAGAAAATAAAGTTTTTAAATAATCTCAGTCTAATGAGAAGAGACTTACATTTTAACTTTATCAAGGTGTTGTGGCTAGTTTACAATTTAACTGGATATCCAGATGTTTAACTAGTAAAGAATGAAAATAAAATAAGATACATAATTCGTATAAATTAGAAACTGATCTGTGAATGGTACTGAAGAGCTCACTTTGAATTCATGGTGCAATTAAAAAAAAACAACCAAACTTCCTTTTGTCTTCACAGGAAAGATGATAAAGATTATGCTTTAAAACAGATAGAAGGTACTGGAATTTCCATGTCTGCATGCAGAGAAATAGCGGTAAGTAACAGTTCTTTTTACTAGCAAACAAACTTACTTAAAGTATTAATTTGCATGCATGCTGGGTTTTGTCTGCTCAATCATGTTATTCTGCTATGGGTGCTATATTTTTATCATAGGAGTATAAACTAAGTACAAATCTCGTGGAAGATTTTAGGTACCTGTTATGTTTGCTATCTAAAATTGACAGTGTTTTTAGGTGCAGTTTACTGTCTGCCTCAGGGCAGATTATATTTAAATGCAGCAGTTTAAAAACATGATTGGTGTTAGTGACTTAAATTACACATTTGGTCTGACTTTTAGTATTGTACTTCAGTTCTTTTCCTAAATAATTAGTTGTTATTGGCTTGCAATGATTAAAACATTTTAACTTCTGTTTTAGTGAAGATTAAAAACTAAGCTGAGACTGTTGTTGCCTTGGAGGTTGTAATACAGCCACGAATGCTGTTCAAACATTTTCTTCAGTTTTTCAGGTTTATATTTGTATATTTCATGTTGTTAGAAACTGATGAATAATGTAGTCTAGTTATAGTTTGTGAGAAGCTTGTGAAGAAACTGTGCAAAAACCGGTATTACGAAGCTTACCTGTTGTATGTTCTTATGTTTTACTGCTGCTTGCGTTTGTTGTTCTTTAAATGTTTCAAATGAAATTGCTTACTAAAAGGAAATGCACATAACTTAAGGGGATGTATGGGAAGGGAATACTTTACTTAAAGTCCATATTCCTCACGAGTGTAAAACTTCACCCAAAATTTCATTTTCATTGACTGAAGTGAGTACTAGGCTTGCCCACTTAGTCAAATTCCAGTTGGTTTAGTGATATCAAAAACATTAGTCCTTGAACTGAGGTGAAAAAGAAGCACAAAGAATATTTTTTAGGAGATGCTCTTTTTGTCCAGTGGTGAAAGCTGAGCCCTCTGCTATTGTAGACATACACTCTGAACTAAAGGAGCAGAAAACAGGGTCTTAAACTTTGTTACTTTCAACCAGTTGGGCATAAGTTTTCCAAATACTGTGACTCAGACTGAGTGCTTTTAGGAAATGTCAACTACCATTTCAGAGAGATTTGGGATAAGTTGTTGTCTTTCTGCAGTGATTTACCTGAAAAGATGTGAAGAGTTTGTTGTGCTTGAACTTGGCAGGAGAAGCCTGGCTGGTGTTAGGGAGGTGTCTCTGCTCTGTGTATGACCCTAACTCAATTTCTGTGCATTATGGGAATCATTACCTTGGCTGACAGGCAGGAAGGATTTGGCCTCATTCCTCTTGGGCAGCAAGGTCCCCAGTATTGATGGAAAAGGAGCGAGCAGCAGGGGTGCTTTCCATGCTCTGAGCTGCTGCAGCGTGTGCCTTTGGAAGAGAACAGCAGTGCAACTCAGAGTTCACATGGGACAGGGTTGAGGAGTGGAGGAGGGAACACAGTGCAAATACCAAAGATGCCAAGAAAGCAGGTGTTGAGAGCAAAGAGAGGTGTGGAGTCCAAAAGCAGGCATAGGGATAGAAAGAGAAACCTGAAGCAGTATTTCTTGAGCTATAGTTGACTTTGCTTCTGGTTATGTTTCCAGGCTTATGACTTCTAATACTGTGGTTGAATTTTCCTGCAGCTGAATTGATAATTCACCATGGACTTCTGGGTTTGGATTTGTTTCTTGCCATTCTTTTGATGTTGCTGTTTGAAGTGAACAGGAGAATTTTTTTTCCCCTGGAATGGTGTTGTTTATTTTAATTCTAAATAGATTTAAATATATTTTTCTACCTTCTCTCAATTAATAATGTAAAAGCAGCAAAATGAACCTGCTCTGGAAAGGAATCAAATTGATGATAATAATCATACTGTTTGTATTGATGATATGCATAAATGTAACATATGTGAAAATGCTACAGAGTTAACTAGCAGTACCCTGTCGTCTGTACATATAACTAATAAAATTATTTGGACTTAAAAAGTCAAGGCTGCATGCCAGGCTTTGTTACAGCATTCTGGACTACCCAAATTAATGCATTTGAAGAGCGTGGTGGTGTTAAGAGGAACAAGGATGATTTGGTTTGCATATGAGCCGTATCCATTTCATTTCCTCTGGAGAGCTGAGGCTTGTATATTCTACCCTGTGACAATCTGGGAAGAATATAATTTGATATAAATCCCAGTGAAACTCTTGTTTTTACAGCTCTGCCATGGTTTTTGTCTTATGATGACTGACTTCAGTTTTGGAGTATTGAGTAACTTCTATATTTTAAAATGCCCATAACTTAGTGTTTTAAGACATCTGTTTGATGCAGACACCTGAGCTGGAGAACAGTGTAAGAAAAATAAAGTAACCATTGAAGTTCATCACTTACAGGGAAAGATTTGAACTAGGTTAGAGACCTGATTTCAGATGACTGAGTCAGTTATGGGATGAGCTCAATATATCCCTCAGTTTAAATAAGTGATTTGATTGGGGTTTTTTTCTTCAACCATTTGTTTACTTGGAGTTAACAGTTACTGTGCTAATTGAATCAAAATGTTTCATGTCAAACTAGTTGAAGGGTTTTATTTTTCCTTATCTTTGCCCCATTCATCCACCATGGTAAACATTTGTGAATCCTGCCTCTTTCAGAACCTTAACTGAATGTTTGGCTGCCCCTATCTTGTTCTCTGCGGATCTGTGCACTGCCTGCTATGCTGGGTATGTTTTGTGATCTGCAATTTCACTTCTGAAGATTTAAGCAGGCACTAAAAGGTGCATGTTCAGCATGCCAAGAGTTGAATTTGTGGTAGATGGGAGAGCAGAGAGATAGATAGAATGATGAGAAGTTTTGGATAAAAATATGCAGAATGTACAAGCCCAAATGATTGATTCCTCGTCTTCTGATTTAATCACGTGGAAGAAAGTCATTAAAGTCCATCCACCTGGAATAGTGCAGCAAATGCTATTTCACAGTTCACAAAGCCGAAGAATTCTTCAAGGCTGTAGAAAGCTGAAGTAGTTAACCAGGCTTTAAATAGAGCTTCAGGATTTTGGCTTGGACAGTTTCCTATACATAAGTCCTAGGTTTTGAAGCAACCAAGTGACTTGCTGACATGTTTTGTGTGGATCAGCATTTTTCATTCAGTTTTAGCAGGTTTGCAAGGACTTTGCTTGCATGATTCCTTTGGCTAGTGAGGAGTTGCTTAGGTTGAGGTTTTGTTTGGGATTTTTGCTTTTTTGTTTTGTTAAGGGAACTGTGAGGATTTGGGGGGTTTTGTTTTGTTTTTTCTTTTTACCAGTTTTCCATGTAATTTGTTTATTGGTGCCTGGTTAAGTCAACAGAAATACCTGATTGTATTAATTTTTGTCTTGACTCTGAAGAGGAAGTGCTAGGTGTCATAGCAGATGCTTTCAGTGATGGAAATGGTGAATGTGACAATGCAGATCTGGGGTGGACAGTGCTATGCTCTGGCTGTCTCCTGTCTGTATTGTGTCCTTTAAACACCATATCCAGTTTGTGGAGTTAAAACAGCCTTGGGGCTGCCACGGATGGAACAGAAAACTACAGAAAATTACCAGCTGGCTTCTGTGGTTGTTCTCGCTCTTTAGATCTGCCTTGGAGGCATTCCTAGGATTTTGTTTCCTGTTCAAACAAGTGCAGGCTGTTATCACAAAAGATGATGTCCTCTGTGTTGGATCTAGTGGTAGTGTGACTGTAGGGCATTCATCTTTGCAAAAGAGCGGTTTTTTAGTTTTGTGGAGTGAGCAAGCAGAGTCAAACCGTCCTTTGGATGTGCTGTTACTTAGCAGAGCTCCTGTGAAAGGGAGAGCCTCTGCAGCAAGCCTGCTCATCTCTGTGTCTGCACTGTCCCCATGCCTTTCACCTGGGCTGGAGGATGGCAGAAGTAGAGACAGAGGGACAGCAGCAGGCCCAGCCCCCCACGGCACGTAAGAAGGGAGCTGCTCTTGGTGAATGGTCTTGCCTGAGTCAACCTTGGTAGAGGAGGCTCCTCTAGAGAGTAATTGGTTCTTCTCACACGCTGGGCCTTCCATGCCCTGGGTGACAACAGTGTGTCACCATGTGGTTATCAGGTCTCACTTCCCTCTGCCAGTGGAAGGGATGGAAGAAGGGTGTAAGGGCTCTTTCATAGTCAGTCTGAGGATGACTCTGATCTCTTCAGCCTGCAGCAGCCAGAGGGGCCCTATGAGGCAGAAACCAAAACTGAGTGACACCAGCATTTACCCTCTTCAACACCTTCCCCTGGTAAGGAACAAATGAGTCTCCGAAGTGAGCTTGACTGAAGAGATCCTGAACCAGCTGTGTGGCAATGAACAAAAGTTGGGTGTAGGTTCCTCAGGTTATGGGGGCCATCATGTCCCTTCCACGCTAACAGTGAAAGCAGTTTCCCACAAGAAAGACCAAACACAGAAATCACTTAGATACGTGCATGTCTTCCTCGTGTCAGAGGACATTATGGTTTCTTGGCAATCTTTCCATGTAGTGAAAGGTGACAAAGTACTGAGGAAGACACATTTATTTGCCTCTTTTGGGCATGTTTAATGATTCTCAGATGCTTTAGTTTAATACTGACATGGTATGTAAAATACCAGTTGTGACTGAGTACTTTACCAAGCTACATTAGTGATCTGAAGACAGTATTCTTGAGAGATTTTGGGTAAAGGGAGTGTAGCACTGTTTTTAGTTCTGTGACAATGAGACAAAGATGCTGACTAAATGTTGTAATTAGAATCCTTAGGAATCATAATGTTTTCTGTGAACAGAAGAATTTGTTCAAGCTTGACATCCAGTGTCTGGCTCATCTGGATTCTTCACCCACCTCCTTACTTTGAGAGAACATTTAGTAACACCCCTTTCAATACTTCGAATGTGTTTGGAATTAGAAGGCGCTAATAAATATTGACTAGCATGTGACATCACATAAGACTCACTTATTTTAGAAACTGCAGAAGGTAATAAGAAATACGGGGTTTTTTTCCTCTTGACATTTTGTGTTGTCAGGCTTCTTTTTTGCACATTTAGGACTTAAAAAAATCAAAATAATAAAATACACAACTTTGTGAAATTGTTGCTTTGTCTGAAGAACTAGAGCTTCAAAAATGTGGTGTCAGCTTCATAATAAATTCTTAGAGTGAGCAGTATTGTAACTTTTTGTTACAATGCCTTTGTAAGCTTTTATTTGAGCACTTCTGAAAGGAAAACAGCTTGTACTTTCACCAGGTATTCTGTTCTTTTTTAGCACTGTAGAATGTCTGACTCGTGAGAATATAAAACTAAAACTGTATTTACACTGAAGCAAACAGATCTTGAATCTGATGCATAGGAGCTAAGCCAGCCTGGGATTTGAGCAGTTGTATAATAAATTTGGGGGTTAGTTTATATAGCAAGTTTAAAGTACTGGAGTCCAGCTCCGCTGTTTCATAGGAAGCTAAGAATAGCGATTGGAAACTTTTTAACAAATGTTTGTGGCTTAGAATTGGGTGACATCTCTGGAGTCATTATATTCTGCTCTTGCTCTTTCAGACAAGCAAAGGGTGCTTAAAAAAAATTAGCAAGCTGCAAGTTAAGCTTGTAAGGAAAAGAGAACTCTGAAGGCAGTTTCTGAGTCTCATTCTAGTAATGAATCTATGAACATTATTCAGCTTTTAAGCTAAAATTAATCATGACTAATTCGTACCCATTTGTACTTATCATAATATTGTCAGTTAAAATAGCTCTTCTCTTCTGCTCTCATTTTAAAGAGAGAGATGGAGACTGGTTCTTGTCTGCTTTGTTTTGGCAAGCTATAAGCATTTTGGCTTGGCTTTCTGGTTTTCTTTGAGCAGTAGGCTCTCCCTTCTTCAGGCTATAGGCTTGGGCTTTCTTTGCCCTGTTTCAGTTGGAATTAATTTTTCCTGAATGTGCCAGAATTAGGCATAGTGTTTCAGGTAATGTCTTATTGCTGCCTATACTCATCTGTTGTAGCAGTAATTCCACTGACACCTTACTTGCTACAGGATGAGTAATATTTGTCATTCTCCTTCTAGTCTGAAAGTTGCCTTTCTGCATCAACTGCAATCTGCTTTGTGTTCCAAGCAAACATTTGCTTGCCCATTTTTCCATTGCAAGGCCATGGCATGACTGTTAAGGTGTAATGTTTGGTTTTGGATCCCTTGGTGAAACTGATGTGAACCTTTTTGAAGCATGAGCTGACGATTAGAGCTGGAATTGATGCCATCAAACTAGCTGTGTAATGCAATAGTGACTTTTGTTTAAATGAGTGTTTGGCTGATACTGCCAATGGCTTTGTGTGTAGCCAGTTTTCTGACTGTGCTAGGATTTGGGAGAAGTGCTGCATGGCACTCGAAGGTGGTTGGAGCAAGAGCCTGCTTTTTCTAAAATAGCTGATATCCTGACATAGGGGAAACTCATTCTGGTCCAGGTTACCTGGCAAATTACTCTAACCATTGTGCTCCATTATAGGATTTTGGAATCATTTAGATTTGGAAAGGCCTGTGTCATCAAGTCCAGCACTAAACCATGTCCCTCAGTAACAACACATCTACATGTCTTTTAAATACCTTCAGGAATGGCAACACAGCCACTTTCCTGGGTGTCCTGTTCCAGTCCTTGACAAGCATTTTGGTGAAATAATTTTCCTGATAACTGATCCTGTGCAACTTGAATTATAGAAGTAAGCATGGTCATATTGTGAGAGGCTGCATTTTTCAGGTTAACATTCCCTGTGGACCACAAAGGTTAGCAAGCATTAAGAGCAGGGGTGAAATGACATTTGCAGCAGAGCTAGAAATCGTCACTTATGTGAAGGGTGCTGTATCTTGGCTTGTGAGAAGTGTTGTAGTTGTGGAGAACTTTATGGGAAATGTGGGAATATCACCAAAGGAAGCAGGTCATGTTCATAAAAAGTTGTGCTGACTTCAGCTCGTATTTTATGTGAAAGATAATTGTTGTTAGTGCAAGAAAAGATTATTGGCCTTAGTCATGCTGCAGTGTTCCTGGTTCCCTTACTGCTGCTGTTGATTATTTAATAACATCCTGTTTTACTTCACTTTCTTCTTGTTCCTGTAGTAATTTAACAATTTTATGCATCATTGGGACACTTTGATTTACTGTCCCTCAGCTGCCCTGTGGCTGTGTGGAATGAGTATTTCTTCATTTCAAGAGGAAGATGGAGGGGCCTTAGTGTGAGCCCAGAACCTGCACACAGGGATGCTGTTTCCCTTGCTGGATCTTGAACTGTATGAAAACAAGGGCCGGACCAGCCAGGGACAAACATGGATGTCTAAAACAGATGTATTGGCATCTTTGTCATTTGCTGATTTCTATTTCTTTGAAGGTCCATTGGGTCTCCCTTCTTTATAAGGGGGTACCCAGGCTAACTAATACAAGAGAAACCTTTCTGGTTGAGGAAATAGATTTGAATCATCATGTGATATGCAAATGAAAAGGAGGGCAATCTACTGAGAACCAAACACATAATTTTTGTCTGCTTTCTCTTTATGTTTTACAGAACTGAGCTAGGTTAAACAAAAGCAGTTAGAACAAGTCATTAGGCAAAAAAAAATAGCCTTATCATTAGCAGGCATCACACTGATAGTCAAAGCACGTTTCTTGCAGTCTATTTTGTCTGAACTATCTTTGTTTGAACTCTGTCAGCTGCTGGGCACAAGTCAAGTCATCTGGTGGGACAGGCATGTGGTTTACGGGATAGAGAGGCCTGGTTCATGGAGACTGAGGTTCCTGAAAATGCTCTTTACAGCCCATGTGATGTGTTATCTGCATGAGCTTTTTCAGATACTTCAGACAGTGTTTGCATTTGTCACTGTGAGTGTTTCAACCTTTCCAAGACAGTGATTCAGGAATCATCTGTCACCACTGCAGCGATCATTTCCTTATTCTGATGGTTTTGCTGATGTGTTAGCCATACTACTCACTGGGTTGCTTGTGGCTGTCTGGCTTTAGTTGAACCCATCTGGTTTTTTAAGAAAATTGAAAGAATGTGGATTTAACAGCTGTTCAGCAGAAAAGGCGAAGGGAGAAACCAGCAAGAATGAGTACACCGATGCCCAAACAGTACCAGGTGCTGTCAGTGACAGTAACAAAGGCCAGAACTCCTAACACAAAGGTGATGGACTGCAAAAGGAACTTCAAGTGTGTTCTTGAAGAGTGTCAGCTGGGACTGATAAGGAGGAAAGCAGGTTGCTATGAAATTTTTAGGAGGATAGTAGGGCTTTTGGGTGTTTGAGTGGATTGCTGGGATGTTTAGAGGAAAAGTAAAAGGCAGGAAGAGGAATGATCTGGGTGGAGTGGGAGGAAAAAAGCAAGGAATGCTGTCAATCTCAAAGTCTGCAAAGACTACCTTACAACAAACAGGAGAATTGTGTTGCCTTACTACACAGACAGAGAATCCTTCTGCTGCATTACTTAGAAGTTTCTCATATTTGTATTCAGCTTTGGTGATAGGTTTTCTACGTGTTCTCCAAGCTGAATCACATTTCATGTGAAGAGGTTGGAATTTTTAGGTAGGCGATACTTGCTACCTTGGGAATAAGGAGTAGGAGAGACTTAAAATGGGATCAGAAAGGACAAAAGGGAATATTACATTATTTTTTAGAGCTCTGACTAGTATCTGCATCTTTCCTCAAGGAATAGTTTGTTGTATCTGGTACAGATGAGTCCATTAGGTCACAGGAAATACAATATTTTGGTATGGACACATAGTTGCTGAACTGTCATGTATCTTCTGGTACACTTACTTAGAATTTTAGCATACATTTCATGTGTGAATTTATGCTGATTAAAGAAGAAATACTTTGTTATAAGGACTGGCACAGTGTATTCTTAAACTCTGCAACATCATTCACCATTGAGAGGCTGGTCTTTGGTGTTGTGCCTGTCTGGCATGCAGTTAATCTTCTCCACATCAGCCTGTATGGTGGAGTGTGTTGGATTTGTGACTGAAGGAGTGTTGATAAACCAGCAGTGCTTTGGCTATTGCTTGCAGTGTTCAGGCTTTCTCTGTTTCCCATTCCTGCCCCTCCTCCCTTTGGAGGGGTAGCCTTTGCTTGGAGACTGGCTGGGCATCAGTCTTGTGGGAAGGTGTATGTGATTGCCTTTGCATTGCTTGTGCTGTTTGTTGTTGTGGATGTGGTGTTTAATTCCTCTTTCCTTCACTTACTAAACTGTCTTGCCTCACTCACAAATTTTCTTGCATTTTTGTTCTTCCATTCATGTTTGACTGAGAGAGGTGAGCAAGTGGCTCTGTGGAGATTTAGCTTCTGGCTGGGGTTAGATCACCACAAGCAGTCCCCACCTGTAATTGATAAAAAGGTGCAAATAAGCATTTCTTTGTTTTTCCCATACTGATCTTATTTTTTCAAGGAATCACAGGCATTTAAAGAATTCCATACTTCTTGTGGATCCTGCCATAAAGGGCCTCGATGTAGTGCTTTTACAAATCTTATAGTTTTACCATGCTGAAACTCTACAGCCTTCTGCATTGATTTCTATTGCTGCTTTGTCTCCTCTACACTATCTCCCTGTTTGATCTTATACTTGAGGTAAAATCTCTGTGGGCTATAGGTCCTTTTTTCCCGGAAATGTCACACTGAAGACTGGTCAGTGAGTCATAATGCAAGTCTGTCTCAAATGAAAAAGGAAGGAAGGAAACAAGCACATATATATATATACTTCCATTTTACTATCTCAGTAGCAGCTAAAATTTTAGCATTTATGACAAAGATATAAATAGAAAGGAATGAATTTTTTTGTTTTCTCTGTTACGTAGTGGAAAAATTATGTTTTATTGAAAATAGATTGTCTCAGAAGTAAATTCTGTGTTCGGAGCAGTTTAATTTTCCGTTGTAATTTTTTTAGAAAAGAGAAAGCCCTAAACATTCCTTTTAATAAAACATGTCATCATTTTTGGCACACTGAACTGGCAGGAAATTGACTAGTTTTGGGTAGTCACACTTAACCACAATTTGCTTAGATAACGCTTTTGTTTCTTTCTTAGCAATTGAATGAGTACAGTATGATTGTAACATGACCAGTAGAGCTCAAATAGACTGATGCTGTCTCCATTCAGTTGTTGTATTCCTTTTGGTGGGGTTCAGACTATATTTTCTAAAGCAGCTGAGCTGGTTTAATGGCTCACTGCAGCTGAAAGAAGTGCTAGGTGTGTCACTTTGCTGGGGCTCTCTCTGCTGTTAGTACCCTGATTTGTTTCAGCTCAGGAGCTCCATATCACGTTACCTTTCACCAGCCTTTGTGCATCCAGAGCAGTTTTCCCTTGAACTGGGTGCTGTTTTATGGGTGGCTTCTGTGAATGTACTAACTGGTGTAATCTGTGTTGTGGCAAGAA
This sequence comes from Illadopsis cleaveri, assembly GCA_013399915.1. Taxonomy (NCBI): domain Eukaryota; kingdom Metazoa; phylum Chordata; class Aves; order Passeriformes; family Timaliidae; genus Illadopsis; species Illadopsis cleaveri. The sequence goes on from VXBB01019267.1 coordinate 541,340, forward strand.
GCTGGACCCTCTTCTGTGAAGAGTGGTAACCTTCTAGATCAGCAGAGTCCACCTTACAAACCACATGTTGTTTTAGCTGACTGCATTGACAGGCTGTACATCAGTCATCCCATTCAGTCTCAAATGACTGCAACCAAAATGCAGTGTTTTCAGATAATTGGGAGTGAGGAGAAAATGGGGTACCCCAGATGGGACTGTTGAAGATTACAGCCTATGCGAAAAGGGCAGGTGCCACAGCTGACTGTTTGCAGAGTCATCTTGGTCCTGGATGGTAATGAGGTTTACATAGAGCTGAGCTTTTAGAAAATGAGTAGGAAGTGAATGCCCTGAGGGGGTTATGGCCTGCTTTCAGTTTTGATTTGAAACTAATGACTGGTTCTTCATGAAGAAGTGGTTTTCTATGGCTTGCAGATTTCATCTTGGGTTGGTTGTGTTCTAGGTATCCCAGCTCTGCATGTATGGATATAATTGTTGTGGACTTTCTCTTTTGCAGTTGCTGCGGGAGCTCAAGCATCCAAATGTCATTTCTCTGCAAAAGGTGTTCCTTTCTCATGCCGACAGGAAAGTGTGGCTTCTCTTTGACTACGCTGAGCATGACCTCTGGGTAAGGTGAATTGTTTGTAGGTACCAGGCTCAGAGCTTTAGTTGCAGGAAAGGGACAGGGTCAGGGGAGACACCTAATTTTTAAACACAGCATAGCTGCTTACTCCATGTTTGTTGGAAGCATTTTCAGTACTGAAGGAAAAGCAGTGGAAAACATTAAGTAAACACACCACACAGTTTTAACCTGTGATCTGTTTTAAGAAGATAAACGGCAAAAAATCTGCAGAAATCAGCTCTCAGTAGCTAGAAATCTACTTAAATAAATGTAGTTATAATCCCCTATTACAGCTAAAGTAGGGTGCAGGAAAATGTATTGATTACACAGGTGAATTCCCTTTGAAAAATTATGAACTTATTTTCTGAATAGGATGTATCAGAGTTTTAGTTGCGTTGATTGTCATCTGTGAATACATGAAATGAGAGTGGAGACAATGTATATTTAATTCATACATTTCAGTGGGAAAGTTTTTTCTCAACTCATCTGCAGAAATTCCATGTATTTGAGATGAAAGCTGTTTATTCCTAATTTCAAGATACAGAATTAAAATATAAAACTATTGAGGCAAAGTAAATTTCTTTTAATATACATACTGTATTCCTCAGCTCAGTATTTGTAAGCTTAATATCCATTTGAAATACTTAAAAAAATAAAGTAGTATGGTAAGAAATGAAAAATACTGTGCAGCCTTGACTTCCCTGAAAAAAGGTGTGCATGCCTCAGATGAATGCTGACGTACATTTGAAGCATTGTTCTCAATGCTACAAATGCTAACCTCAAAAGATGCTAAGATTCATACCAAAGGGTGCAACAGAAACTGTTTGTAATGAGGTGGAAATTTTTATGAATGTGTACATGTGAGAATTGCACAGTATGAATCATGAGTTGTTTTTTCATCAGCATGTCACTTAGCGCAAACCGAAGTAAAACTAATTTCTTTTGAAAATGGTGTTCCTTATAGTTTGGAATTATTCAGTAGCATTTGCCTAAAAACTAATGTGTCAGTTTTCTTTCCGCTATGCTAAATGAAAGATATTTTCTTACAGTTAAATGTCTCAGAAGTTCTGATACTTGGTATTGAGATTTTGTTACCAAAATAAAATGAGAGACAAAAAAAGTTAGCAAATGACTGGTATGTTGAGACATTCTTAAGGATGATAAACAAACAACATCTTGAGGAAATGGAGTACAGTTGGTTTGTTTTGTTTTAATATGATGGGAAAATAAGAGCACTCTTTTTTTCGCTACTCCCCCATATTGATATGCTAAGCTACAGAGGTCTAGGAATGCTTGAGGGGTTTTTTGTTTCAAAATGTGCTACAAAGCGTCACGGGGGTATTATTACTATGACCTGTCCTTGTCTGTATTTATACATTTCTGCATTGCTTCATACTTTAACCTAAATCACCACAGAAATCTTTCTGTTAATGAAACACTGGTTTGGATGTAAGTAACTCAGGAATGACCCTCAATTTTGACCTTTATGCTTACATGCATATACCTGTATGAACTCCAGAATTCCCCACCTGCATCAGCTCCTAGTCGTTCAATGTATCTGGATGTGAGAGACTTGGTTGCAGTGACTGGGCTGGCTCTGTGCCCCAGAGAGCCGGCTGTGGATCAAGTGCTCCAGCACTGTGTGTATTTAGCACAGCATGTTTTAAGTAAGTCTGGGAAAGGGCCAGATAATACAGAGTGTATTAGAGCAGGAACAAAAGAAGTCTAGGACAACCATCTGTTTTCTGCCTGTCTCAGAAGATTCACTTCTCTCTGTCCACTGTATGAAAATAACATTTATTTTGGAGTTGGTGGAAGTGAGAGGCGAGAGGAGGTGAAACTTGTGGCTCAGGCTGAGGGATGCTTGTACATGTGGCGTTTGGCTGACAGTGCAGGTATCGTTACGATTCAGCTCATGTAATGACACGTAGAACTCCAAATTCTTCAGAGGGCTTATAGCAAAGTGTATTGAAAGACAGATTCTTTTTATACAGTGTTTTGGTACAATGAATAGGATTGGTCCTTCAGGGCGCCACCTTTCTGTAAACATCCCTACTAGTAAACAAGTTGGAAAAACACCAGATGTCAGAAGGACGGTTATCTACAAGATTGTTTTGGGTTCCTCCTTACGATTTCCCAGGCCAGACTGAGAGAGTTTTGTCTTTGGCTTTCCCACAGACTTCAAGGCCCTCCCTGGAGCCTAAGAATCCATGTTCTGACCATTGTCAGTTCCCACATGCAGGGACTGTCACCTTTTTATCAATGCTTCATTGCTCTGTGTACCTCCGTTTTTACCATTGTCAGGGCAGAAATGTGCCTGTTCCTCACAGGAAAGCCGGGCTTGCTGCCTGAAGCAATGGAGGGCAGGCTGTATGGAGCTGAGCTGCAGCAGGAGAGGAAAGGCAGTTTCCCATAGGGTGATAAATAGTTGGGTTAGCTAATTGACACTTGGAATATGAGGGGTCATGAACGTAGGAAGAGCACATGATAGAAGTTTGGTGCCAGGTTTTGGTAGACAAGATCTGGGCTGTTTTGATGATCACACAAGTGTGAGCCATTACAGAAAAAAGTGTGAATATGTTAAGGAGTTTGTTCTAGAAATTGCCTGTGTTTGAAAGAGGCAAACATGGAAATGGTTACCATGACTATGGCACACCTTGCTGTTTAACTTAGTGACACCTGGGACTCAAGTGCTAAGACAACATAGCCTTTTGGGCTCCTCCTTGGTGCCAGACATTGTTGCTTGTGTCTAAACTTAGAATTGCTAAAGGTTCTTTTTCTGTGGCTGACTTTTAGATGGACAGATTTGTAGACTTGCTCTGTCAACAGCTTCTGTTTTGAGAGTACTGTGCTATAAGGGTTTAGCAAATAAAGAAAGAATAAATCTGGGCTTCTGATTTAAATGTATAAAATTCCTAATATAGTTAGCAAAAATTTCTGCTTGGCATTAGGTCTTGAATGTTACAGTCTTTATTACTGTAGGAGAAAACTTAGAAGTAAAATAATGTTGGAAGTAATACACTTGTAATTCTGTGATTTTGTGTACAGTACATCAGCCTATCTTAACAAAAAGACTCCTCAAACAAAAACACGTCCAAAACCTAAAAGATCAGTGATCTGCAAGGAAATGGTGCTTTGATGGTCATATTAATTTTGAATTCCTCATACTCTGCAGGGCTTAGCTGCCTGCTGAGGTTAAACCACAGCAAAAACCAATTTAATTTTTGAAAGGTTGCTTTGGGACAGTGATCACTTTACCTAGTACAGTAGTAATTTTTTAGGACTTAAGGCACGTGTTTCTAGTTTGGAAAACAAATCATGAAAGGTTGAAAAAACCCTAAGAAGTCTGTGTGAGGAGTTGATGGCAATCTTTTTGTGTAAACATTGCAGTTCTTTTATTTTCATTTCTTTTTTCCCCTTTGCAGCATATAATCAAGTTTCACAGGGCTTCTAAAGCAAACAAGAAACCAGTTCAGTTACCTCGGGGAATGGTGAAGTCGCTGTTATATCAGATCCTAGATGGTATTCACTACCTGCATGCTAACTGGGTGTTACACAGGGATTTGGTAAGTGGATCTGCAATGGGTTTTAGCACTGGGATGATGATTGAGGGCAAGGGTTGGTTTTTTTGATGAAAAACCACTGGGAAACTAAAACCTTGGTGCTAAGAGCATGTACTAATAAATATATATTTTTACACTGCAGTCAGATGGCCTTGATTAGTAGAGTGAATTTTAAAAGCTGGCTGTGATCTGATATGCTTATGAGAGCAAGTGTATCAGATGGCTGTTTTTGTTGATTTTTAAAATAAATTATTTTAAATGATTCGTTTAAATAACAGGCGCATTGAGGTACAGAAAATGCCTCTAGTAGTATCACTGCAGGCAAGGTAGATAAGTAAATACAGCTTTGGGATAGGTGTGGGAGAATGGCTGTAAGAACTGCTGAAAAATTTTTTTTTCTGAAATTATCAGTGTAATGTAGGAAAGTGACTTTTGAAAGCCATTATTTTCTCCTAATGTTTATCATCTACCAGCAGTATAGCCATGCCAACTTTAGGTGATTTCTGCAAGAAAACTAATGTTGATCGAAAGTACAATATAAGGAAAACATTTTTAACCTGAATTAGTGTCTTTAACCAGCAACTTCTTTTCAGCTGGTGAACCTCACCAATTCTTAATATATTTGCCTTCAAAATATGCCCACAGCTAACTGGTCTTTTTTAAAGTCTCTTGTCTTGAAGTTTGGTAGTTTCTCTGATCCACTTGTATATAGCTCTTACTCTTTCACAGCATTCTTTTTTTCAATTCACTTTTAAGTGTACCACTATATTTGATACTCTCATGCATGAATGAAATTTCAGTAATTAGAAGTATCATTAGTTTGACCTTTCATTCCTATGAGTCAGTATTACCAGTGGTATTCTGTGTTTGGTGAAATAAGTCTGGCTTCATTACTACTCCTCCAGAGTCACTTTTTGTCCTTGAAATAGCTTTAATAGGGTTCCTGGAAAGGTGTTCAGGGACTAGTTTTTTGACATCTATTTTCATGCCTAATAAATGCTTTTACAGAATGCCAGTTTCTCCATTTAAACTGAAGGAAAAAGGTAGACCTCTGATAAACAACATTTTCAGAACTGAAATACAAGGGAACTTTGATTCTGTGGATGGTTTTAATTTGCTCCTGGTTTTAGAAATGGAACAAAAGCTTCAGCACTGAGAGGAAAAAATCAGAGAGGTTCTGGTGGTTTTGTCATGACTTATGAAGTAGCAGAGCAAAACATAATACAGAAATACGTAGTGCATTTTACTACTTAGACAATTTTATTGTATTTTAAAGAGGCATGCAGGAAGCAAATGATTTGTCATCAAGAATCTAAATTCTTCTGATATTTTACTTTCTACAGTTTTGGAAAATTTATGAACTTAATGCTTAAAAGAAAACCATGCATGTTGTTAACTGGATGGCTCAGGAGATTGGTAATTTATTACAGAGCCTTTCACATGTAGGGCTGTAGCTCAAATACAGTTTAAGTTGGTGACTGCTGAACAACTACTGCCATCTTATTTTCTGTAAAATGAGTTGGTGGCCTCAGTCCAGCATGAAGTTTCCTTCCAGCAGAAAATCCACCATCACAGTTGACTGTCTTTTGATAATCTGAGGAAGAGACCAAAAGCTTGAGGCAGAGACAGAGAGGTCTTCCCACCGGAACATTGTCCAGCTGTGTTGGTGAGAATCCGGTATGAGCTGAACCGGGTCTGCCTGTGCTGCCTAGTCCATGGAAACATTTCAGACTTGCTATTTTGAAACTGTCCAGTTTGAACTAAATTCAGAAGGCACATGTTTGAAAGGACAGAATTGCACCTGCCAATGCTTTCTTTCTTTTATCAGGGTCTGGAAATAACCTGAGGAACAGAAGGGATTCTGCCTAGTGTTTTGCCTTGGAAAGATAGGGGCCAGTTGGTTAAGCTTGAGAATTGGGGCTTCACTAACATTCTGATTCAAAGCAGCATAACTGACATTAATGCTTAGATGTGATTTTCTGTTCCAGGATACCTGTAATGTTACTCTTCAGGAATATCAGTGTTAAATTCATCAATTTTAACTCCAGATTGGATGACTGGACAGATTTACTATGTTTTTCCCATTGTGCCTTTAAACGATAGGTATTGCTGTAGTTTCTAGATATTTTATGTTTTCCTGGATTTAGATACACCCACAGAGCTGCTTAAGTAACATGCTTGCTTTCATGTTGTATACTATAAGGGTGATGGTGCTTGAGGCTGATAGGAAGCTGAAGAGTACAGTACTTTGCAAAAAAATCTGTTATTCTCTCATGGGATAAGGAATTTTTTAATGGGTATGAATTATCTATATAATTACCTTCCATCTAAGTGCAGTTTTCTGGGTTTGGATTGGTTTTCTGTTGGGGATTTTTTTTACTTCTTTTTTTTTTACTCTTTTTTTTTTCAAGATATCTTAGTCGAGTTAGCTTTTAGGTAGGTAATTTTTTTGACTTCTGTAACCGGAAACAAAATATGGCATAAACCAACTCCTTTCTTCCTTGCATCCACAAGCTGGGCAGTAAAATGTAGCAGCTATTAAAATCACACGAACTTAGACTGAAACTTGTCTTCACAGTGTTGAAATCAAGAAGTCTCAACTCATGTAAGGTTTGTATAAAGTGACTGTATTCTGTATGAAACAGTAAAATATATTGGAAGGCAATAGTTGTCTGTTGTGGGGTTTTTAGTCATGGTGTGCCTTTTACAAAGGAAATGTGTACAAATCTTTGCAGTAACTTAAATACTTGACTGTTCTTCTTTCACTGGGTACATAAAAGCCAATCTACAGTTTCCATCAGAGCAGTAAATGTTGATTGTATTTACCTTTGAATACTGCCTTGAATACTACTGTACTTGAGTAGTTAGCTTTTCTATGTCTTTGAAACACACGAGTAAAATTTTTCAACAAATAAATGCCACCCCTTTTAAACTTTCTTATTTGACTTGCATATTCTTCAGCTTTAAATTTCATGGCTGAGAGCAATTGAAAGCAGATTGTTTATTCATGCTCTGACTGTAGCAGGAAGGAAATAAGAACACTTCATATAATTACCACAAAGTGCATCAATTATAGTTTTAATAATATTTTGAATTTAGTTATCAAGCATGCTTGAAACATGCTGCATTTTGCTGACTTCTTTTCTGAATATTTTTCCACTTTATAATATGCAGCTATTGTGCTTCCTTTACTCAAAGTTCTGATTCCACATTTCTGCATAAGCAGAAGATTGGCCATAGATTTGTTTTCATCAATATGCAACCTCAACTGCAAGGGAAAAGGCAGCATGCACTTCACAGCATGCTTGGAAGGTTTTTTCAAGTAACAGGCTCCAAAGAGAGGTCCTTTTGCATGGTACAATAACTTTGAAGCCATGCCTGTTGGCATTTGAAAGTGCATCTCTATTTGCTTTTTTTGGTAGTAGTCCTGTCTACAGAGTCAGGATCCAGTCTCAGGTAAGAGATGAGCACTCCTCCACAGCTTCTGTGTAGTGACAGTAAGTAAGATTAGTCTGCAGTTTACATTAATAATGGAATTGGCACCTAAGCTACTTAAAATACTTCCATAGTGCAGCAGTGCTTAAAAGCATACCACCACCCGCCCCCCCAAAAAAATCCCCAGAAAACTTAGAGGAAATTTCACACGTCTTGTAGTACTGTAGCTGGGACACTAGTATAAAATTATTTTTGTTCCTAAATCTTCAGACTACATTCCCTGGCCTATTTCTTTGTGCATGGTGTGAGTGGGTATTGAACAGATGAATTGCCGCTTGGCAAGTGAGGTATGGAAGTGGGGAACAGTGTGCTGGGCTTCTGCTTCCCATTCTTCTCCTCCTGTCTCTTGCCAAAGGAATTAACAGTCTCCTAGCCTTTGTCAATAACATCCTGTCCTATTTAGCCTGGGATTGTGTCACTGTGTTTGTGAACATTGGCAGACTGGCACTAGGGCAGGCTGGGGAAGGCATTCCTAGTGTGCAGCTCAGCTCGAGGGCTGCTGTGGGGTGAGCAGTGGCTTTTAATAAGCTTTGAGGCATAGGCAGGCCTTAATACAGTTGGCATGTAGCTTTCTGAGGTCTGCACTCTTCCCAAGGACACCTGCTACCAAGTTTGGGATTTCTGAGAACATTAAAGATGTTCTTTTAACAATAAATGAGGAGAAGCCGCTGACAGTCTTTTTTTTTTTTTTTTTTGTAGACAGGATCTTAATCACTTTCCAGGCTCTGTAAAGTGAATCACTTAAATGTGTGTGTTAGGCAAAGTTAAATATATGGAACTTTTACCTTGGCAGTTTACCATTTTCCTCATTAGAATTCCAGAATCCAAGGATGTCTCTCTGTCAATATTTAAGGATTACTTCAGAAGTACGGGAATGCCCTTCTGTCTTCCTATGAAGCTTCCAAAGCTGTGGTCATTTGAAAGAGTGAACCTAAATCCTTGAAAGGAAGAAAGTGATAATAGTGCACATTACAAGAAATAAGTTAGCAGCTTTAAAAAGTAGGGTGGTTTTCTACTCTTAAGTACATCAACAAGGAATAGGTGTTATTTCCCAAAAGGTATTATAATGACTTGCTGATGATTTGCTTTCAGAGGAGAAAAAAACCCCAGCAATCCAAACCCAATCACTCTTCTGGTTGTCACCTGTTATATTTCCCAAGATTTTTGTTTCCAAGGTGTTTTTCATTAGGTGTCTACTTTCATGAGATCACGAAAGAACAGTGTGTCTGGCAGAACTTTATTTTCTTGCATGTGCCTCTTATCACATGCTTTCCTGTGAGTTGTACTTTACTATATTTCTAAATATTCCATAGTTAAAATAATATTATCTAGTGTTTCTTAATTTTTCTGTTTACAAGGAGCACAGCTATTCCCTTGCCTGCCTTTCTAAGCACTTTCTTCATGTATTAGATTACACTTTCAAACCAGTAAGTAATGAAAATGTAGAAGTGATCAAATGAAACTGTGAAATTTTAGTATTTGATGCTCATGCCAGTGATGGGGAAAAAAAAGAGAAGCAACCCCAAAACCCCTGAAAAGATAGCCTGTTAGGTCAAACTTTTGACTGAGTAATGTCTGTCAGTTTTGTACAAATACAGATTTTAAAGTAGAAATAGAGTATATTGCTGGAGTGCTACCAGTTTTCTAGTTGGAAAAGTAGTGAGAGATCTTTGAGCTCACCCTAGAGAAGCCTATAGAGATATATCAAATAATGTGCTTCATGTTCATATATGCAAATAATTGTGAGACCACTCTCTTTGAAAGGTCATAGCCATCAGGGGAAGTTCCTGAGGGGAAGAAAGCAAATGTCACTCCAATCTTCAAGGAGGATCTGGGAAATTACATTCCCAGTCACTCTCGCCTTGATGACTGGAAAGGTGATGGATCACATCCTCCTGGAAGCCATTTTCAAACATTTGGAAGATGATTGAGAGTAGTCAGCGTGGATTTTTATGCAGGGGAGATTGTGCTTGGCCGACCTGGAAGCCTTCAATGACTAGCTCGATGGATGGGCTAACAGCAGTGGATGTTGCTTACTTTAGTAAGGCTTTCAGCTCTGCATCCCATCCATCCTTGCTAATGAAGTACACACCAGGAAGTGCACACAGTGAAGGGCACTGAAAACTGGATGAGTTGAAGGGCTCAAAGGATTGTGACCACTGCAGTGAAGTTAAGCTGGACACCAGTCACTGGTGGAGTGTCCTGAGGACTGATTCTGAGTTCAGTGCTGTTTAACATCATCATTAATAACCTGAACAGTGAGATGGAGCACACCCTCAACAAGTTGGCAGATGATTTCCAGTGGTGCCTTCCAGCATCAGCCAGTCTGTGAATGTGTTGTATCTTCACCATTTGATTCATCTTGGAAAATTCAATTACTGCTCTTTGAAAGTATAAAATCCAGCTTCTGACAAATCAAGAGAAGAGATGCCAGGTGCATGGGATAGGCTATGTAGGAGCAGGTGTAAGATGAATATGAAAGATCCAGTAGCTCCCAAGAAATAAAGAACAGTGTGAAGAAAGCAGTGAAATACCAAATCTTTGAAGTGCAGCAGAACATTTTCATTTTTGCAGTGTATCTTGACTGCAGTATGATAAGAGGCATGACATGATGCCATTTTCTTTTCCTGAGGAAAATGATGATGTATTCCCTAAAACCTTTTTGGAAGCTGTATGGTCGAGAAATGCAAGATATACTTCTACTGGATCATCAATTGTTACAGACTTCGGTATGAAACATTTGTGTAATGGCAATATCTCTAGAAGGATATACCTAGGCTATTAGGGCTGTATTTTTCGTTTTTTGCTGAAGGTGGTAAGTACTGAAATCAAATGGAAAATATAAATGGAAATAAAATATTCAGTCTATTTTTCCAATTGTGTTTGGGCCTTCATAGCAAGACTTCTTGGTGATTTTGTAAATCAGTCTTTAAGGATAGTGAAAAGATTTTATTTTAATTCACAGGCTGTGTCCTTTCAAGCAGCTTTTGAATCTGAATGTAATCTTTCATAGCTTTTTACAAGGTGGTCATCTTTAACCTTAGGACTTATAAGAAAATGCAAGGCCATTTAACAAGTTTTAAGTAAGGATTGTGAAAGAATAGTACAGGCTCCAAGATCTTTGTAATATGTGAGATGAACAGATAACACTTGAAAATTTTTATCCAAGCAACCAGTGTTTAGCAAAAATGCTAAATCAGTCCTAACAGTTATTTGATAATCTTTTATTACACAATGCTGTTAGATTCCAATTTATCAAAAGATGAAGTGCTGAATAGGGGAACATTTGATGGATATTTTTCTGATTGCAAGTGAAAAGCTCATTTATTTGCTTAAGTGAAAGTAGGGGTGCAAGGAAAGGTCAGAAATCTCTATTCCAGGTACAGGTTTTTCAAATCTACCTCTCTTAGAGTACTGCTTTTATTCAAAGCCCCATTTGCTTGATTGTCAAGTCCAACCCTATCTGTATTTTTTGTAACCTTTCATTATGCTAGCCTTTCACATTTCAGCAGGTGTTTCCAAAAGGTCTGACTATATCAGTGTGTCTGCGGTATTGACTTATATTTTGTCTGGTGGAACCTGAATTTAGTTTTTCTTCTTTTTAGCTCAGTATTTCTTTTCCATAAATAATTGTCAAAATAATTAATCCTATATGGTGATAAGACCCAAGTCTCACCGCCTTCATGTTTAAAACTGGCTGTAATACTGACAACAATTTTTTTCTCTATTAATGAATATATCTTGTTTTGAAACTAGTGTAAATACAATCTTTGTCCAAGTTTAAAGGCAAGGTCAAGGTGGAACAATATATGTATTATAAGAGGAGCTTTGCTAATTTACCAAGTCAGTAATATGACCAAACTTACACACAAGTGCTCGAGTACTGTTATTGTCTAGAGGAAATGCAGGTAAAGTTTCTGAATTCGGCATTCTGAAATCATTGTAGACTTCTACATGAAAGAAGTACAAGATGCAGAAAATAAATGGAAAAAGTAAGACTGCTTATTGAACTGCCACCAGATAATGTTAGACACAGACAAGTGCAACACAGATGAGGATTTGTAGGCCTGAAATTGCATTGCATGATTATTGATGTTTTAGTGAGATATTTTTGCCTTATCTGCTGCAGAACTGTCAGACACAAGAAGCAAGGGAAACAGACTATTTTTTCCTGACATTTCTACATCATTGTACATGGAAGAATTTTAACCAGCAATCTTGGACCAGTTAGCAGGCAGTAAAAACTGTTGCAAAAGGGATATTCCAAATTTGAATCTTTTTCCTCATTCCTCTGGAGCCCTTCAGGACTATATTGAGTGTTTCAGAACTGACTTTATAACCATTTGCATCTTTACCTTACAGAGTATGAAATCAATTCCGGCCTTTACTGTGCCTTTTGGAAGTTTGTCCTTGACTAGAATATACATTTAATTACAGCACCAGAAATACATGTCTCTTCATGTTACATATTGACTTCTAAGCTGGAAACAAAGTGGTGCTTTAGAGTTGCAGTTATGCAGAATGTTAGCATGGCTTCTGCAGTCTCTAGGGAAAAATAGTTTTAAAAATGCAAGTTGTGTTGCATGTCTTACAAAAAAGAAAATTGTGTTGGTCTGTTGATACTCTGTGGTTGCTTAAGGAGACAAAGCCTACCTGGGTATGTGGTTCTTAGTTTCCTCAAGTGACCTTTGTATCTGTTATCAAATTTCAGGTACATTTGGTAAAAAGACACAGTATCAAAACAGGCCATTTCTTTCAAATGTCAGGAAAAGCAAATGTCGTACAGAGGAGGGCATATGTTCTGGGAGAAGTGTATTGATAGTTGAACCAGGGACAAATGCTGAAATACTTCTTTGGCTTTTTTCAAGCTTAGAAATGTTTTGACGTTTTAAAATTCCAGGTCATTTAAGTAAATTAACTGAAGTAGAATGGTGTAATATAAGTATTATATTGAGGAATGTAATTTGTAGCTAATTACTTATATCTATCTGCATATATATGACACATGGGGGATGAAAATACATCAGCTACTGGGCAGACTGTATTAGATTTCTTTCTTCTCTGTAGCTATAAATTTGTTCTTTTGTTACTAGCCTGTATTTTCATGTGCTGGCTTTCCAAGATGGCCAGATGCCTGATTCTGGTGCCGGAAGCAGCAATGTAAGTAATCCTTCACTGTTTGAAGGCAAACTCAGTCATGTCAGTAGTTACACTAAACTGGCTGCGGGAACTCTCATTTCTATATATGTGAATACAAATAGAGGTAAGAGTTCTGCAGAGGAAAGGCATGCTAGAAACTTCAGATCTAATTCCTGCCATAAAGGTGATGAGCTTTATAGCCAGATGGAAAAAATACCAGCATAACTTGTGGTTCTGACTTAAGAGAAGTATGGAGGACCAGAAGCTCTTTGATCACAAATGTACCTTTAAAGTAAGTCAATAAAAACCCTTCAGTAGGATTTAGTAAAAACCCTAGGATATGATTTTAGAAATACTTAAATGCCATTTGAATTTTAGTTTTGTTGGATTTTTTTGCTGCAACATACCTTTTTAAGGTTGTGGAAAAATTATCACACCATAAAATGCTGTGAAAGGTAGGAATAGGGATTCAAAATACAGGAAATAGCCATAATAACTGTTTTCACTGCATTCTGCTCTACAGAGAAAATGCTATGCTCTGTATGAATTATCTATACTCATTATATAGAGGAAAAGATGATAAGAAAACAGTCCTTTGAGTAACTCTAATCTGAGGAGTTTTAAAGTAAAGTTATGAATAAAACACATTTGTCCCACTTACACACTTAAGTAAAAGCTTCTTCTCTATGAGCTCCCAACTTCACCTGTCTTACTGTGAATATGAGTTACACAAGAGGAGATAGTTGGGATGTAGTTTGAAATACTGTATTTGCTCTGTGCACAAAAGTGCTCTAACAGGTAAACACAAGCGCAAAGCCCATGCAACCACTGCAAAGTGCATAGTAATAAATTACTTAGGCTTTTTTTGCCTTTGGTATTTTTTCTTAATCCTGAATAGGGAGGGTCTGTTTAGTCCATACAATTACAGTGATATGGAAGTAATAAACGTATTATTTAGATGAAAAACAACAACAAAATAGGGCTTTTAAAGAAAATGCTGAGAGAAAATGCAATGCATGTAAACCAAAGAGTAAATAAGGCAGTTTCTCTCTTTGTGTGAGAGTTGTGGGATGTGTGAGATTACAGTACTGCTGAATACCTGTCACCCTGCAGAAACTGCTCCAACAAAATTACTGAGCAAAAATGGTACTCAGGGTTTTTATTATACATTTTAAATCCTTACTTGTGAGGCAGAACTTTGAATTTAACGGGGAGATGGAATTATATATAGAATAACATAGTACCTAAAAACCAGTTTCCGAGCATTCTCTCATCTTGCATTTAATCCTGCTCTGATGTGTACACAGCATCCAGAGTCATCCTAACCTGTGGACAGGGTAATTGTTGCTGTAGCAAAACTCACAGGAAATATATTTCTTTAGGACTGTTCATTTTAGTGTATTAAGTTTGTTACTACACTTTTGAATGATGTGTTAATGTTATTTGACATGATAGATTTTCCTGATATAATAATATTTTTGCCTGTGATAGCCACCTTTCCTTGCTTTGAGGCTTAGTACAGAAAGTCACGCTGTGCTGCTTGTGCTGACATTTCTAGGGACTGAAAGAGTTGGCCTGAAAAGAGTAATTAATTTTTTTTATTCAGCTTGAATTCAGTTCCAGTGAAAGTGAGAAAACTCTGTATATTAGGCAGTTTACAAGCTTTTAATAAGTTATTGTCTCAAGTTGGCAGTAATTGAGGGACAGCAGTGAAAGAAAATTTTTGGAGCGTGTTCAGAGCCTAAAAACGTAATAGTGAGACTTAACAGCTTTCATAAGGCTGAAACAGAGATAAAATATGGTTGATGGTAACTAGCAGAAGGCCCTGTTGGCATAGATACAGCATCCTTCTATTTTCCATCCTATTCAAATACTTCCTGTACTTTTAAAATTTTTGGACATGTGTGCTTTGATAATTTAGGGGTTTGTTTTTGTTTTGCTATTACTGGTAATTTTAATGGCTCCTAGTTTTAAAGAGGATTTTGTTTAGATGCTCAGTTTACTTATTTTAAAGAGCTCTGGGTTGTTCTCTATAAGAAGATAATGAACAGGAAGTATTACATTTAAATAGGCTTTCTTAATTTTCCAGTGCTTTTTAGAATTCATGTGTTTCATAATCAAAAAGAATATTTTAATGTTTAAGTTTAATACATGTTCTGGAGCCATGGTTTTCAGCAGTGTTTCTGGTGGTTTTTTGATTATAATATATTTTAAATACCAAATCAATTGCAAAAGAAAATGCACATCTTTGAATTCAAGGAAAGCAATTAAGTTCAGAAAAGTGCTGATACTGTCATTTAAATAAGGTTATATTGTCACTGCTGTTGTACTAGAGTACTGTTTAGTATTGAAGTAGTCAGTTTTGTTCAAAGTGGAAAGAAAATGGAATTATTTTGCAATGAAAATGAAATTATTTTCTCTAACCGTGAACTGATCCAGAAAGACAGTTGCAGTCCGTAGGAATGCAATAGGGGAGCATACCAACTTGATAATAAGGAAATATTTTGGTTATGACTGCTTGAAGATCAACAAGGTTGTTAGAGATGTGCTGGAAGAAGCATGAACACTGAATCTTTTGTGAGTCATAGACCTTGAGCTGGGGTGTGAATTTTGCAAGCCAAGCTGAAGGCTAGTAGGTTTTGCTGCACAGCTTTTCTTGTTAGAGGACCTAACTGGGAAGTGATAAACCACATCTATATATTATAATTTCTACCACTGTGCCACAAAAGTGCTCTTCTGAGCAGGCTGCAACTTGCTAAACTCTTGCAGTTGTCTTTCAAAACATTTTTGATTTTTTTTTTCTCAGCAAGACATTTTTAACTTACTTGTGTTTCATGCTTCACAGGCACTTGCTTGCATACAGCTGAACAAGTTCAGTTATGGTTTTGTATGATTGTGGGGTTGTGCTTTTAACTCTATATTGTTTAATATAGATTATAATTCTTATATTGTTTAGTGTGATACTCTGAAGTCTAAAATATAAGGAAGTTGTTCACTATAAATCATAATAGAATCATTGTTGAGGTCCTAGTTGTAAAAGCAAAATAATTTAGGCATAAAAGCCGTTTGCCTAGTATTGTTCTTTTAAAGTTAAACTACTCTTTTAAAAAAAATTGAATACCAGTATTATGTTCTTATGAATTATCGTGGCTCATCACAGATGGCAATAGATGGCATGGCCAGTTCTGATAAATTGGTGGCACAGCCAGTAATGATGCACAAATACCAGTGGTTAACAAACATCACTGGTGTGACTCACCCCAGCATTATGAATCCTCTACTGAGTAATGTTTTGGGAGCCAAACTCTCAAGTATTGGATTATCCAAATGAAAATTAGTTAGGATTATACTAAAACCTTATTAAAAGGTGCATTAAAAAGGACGTGTAAAGAGTATGAGTCTGTTTGTTACTATACATAGAAATGTTGCAAGAAGTTAATAACGTGGATGGGGAGGAGGTGGCATCCACATTATAGCACCGTAATAGGTAATTCAAGGGAGTTTAGATTACTCACTGATACCTATGTTTAAAATCAGTCGTTGAAAACTGGTGATTTCAGAAACAGACTAGTAGCAAAATGTATGTGGAATAATAGTTCCTGGAGACCTGATTTGATGCTAAAAGTACTAAGTATCAAAAATTGTAATGGCTAAGCTGTCTAAAAATGCCGAGTTCTTTCCTCTCTGCATTGGAGTAAAGCTTAGTGAAAAAAGGGCCTGACACCAAAATACTTTTCCAAGAGCATGAGACAATGTCCTAGGATTACCAGACATCTAGTATACAAACATAGAATAAATAATCGTCTCTTGCTCCTGTCAAATAACTTCCTCTGAGCAGCAGGAATGATGGTTTTTTCTTTTTTGTTACATCTCATCACAGCATGGACTAGTATAATTTTCATTTTGTTTGCCTTCAAAACAGCAATTCAGATAAGTTCTGAAGTCTAGTTTCCTCTCTGTGAAAGAACACAAACATTTTCAGTGTTTAAGAAGCAGTATGCGACTGCAATATGCGTTCAGAGTTGTAGTCCTGCCAAAAAGATGTGAAGAAAATGCATGGCTGGTAACCTTAACATGAATCAATATATGCAGTGAAGCAGGATACCATACTGGGATCATACAAAGTGGAAGATGCTGTGCAAGGCATGTAAAACAATCCCTCCACTGCATTTAGCATTAGTGAAGCCTCAGCAGAGGCAGTGTGTAATTTGAAACACTTGAGTTCAAAGAAATGGGTGACCCAAGGCAGAGCAGCTAGAGGACATGAGCAAGAATGATTATAGATCCAGGAAAAAAATAGTCTACTAGGAAACAGAGCAGGAGAGAGTTTTAGGGCTTTTTTAATCTAGGTGATAGGACTGAAGAGAGTTTGTCCTAGGAAGTGTAGGAAGTTCTTTCAGTGTAGAAGTGGTTGTCTGTGCCTTCTGCTGATGAAGAGGAGACAAGAGTTATGTTAGAAGGAAAGGAAAAACACTGCAGTGGAGAAGAGTGAAAGAGAGAAGATTGCATTGGAATTGTGCAGCCTTCATCACTAGAGACTTCAGGATCAGAGTGAACATGAGCAATACTGGGTGAAATCAGGCAGATGGGTGACAGTGAATGTCTCAAGTTCTTCACAGATCTATGAACCTCTTCGGGTTTTTACCTCCCTTGGTTGAAATTAACCTGCTTTTTAGGATTTCTTTTTGCACTTTGCAAATAATTGTTAAATTAGAAGTACCTAAAAATATATCAGTGGGGATCCTTATTCTCTTTTCAACAGTAATAGTGATTAAATGCACAAGATTAGGATTTGTCCAGGAATCATAAGAAGGAGTCCTACAAAGCCAAATATAGGACAAGATAAGATTTAGTGCTGTGCCATGGTCACAAAGTCATTCTTTCATGAGAATGAATTCTCCCCCTGCTGCTGAGGTGGGTTGGGGAGGAGAAGGGTGATTTTTCTTGAATTTATTTCTGTGGGATTGCCAGACACTCTTGATGGTTTGTGAAATACTCAACTGTACATCACTGTATGGCTTTTCACATTTGGTTTAGGATCATAACAGGTTTCTCATTTGCATTTGTCTGGCATGTGCAAATTATTTTACTGAATGGCAAAAGTAATTATGCCTTTATTAGTACAAAAATTAGGGACTTAAGGTTGATAATTTGTAGTTATAAAAAAATAGCTGCCTTAAAAAAGTAGAGTGTTTTCAGAGCACAGTATAGGAATTGCTAGAAGATTTTGCTTCACTTGCTCAGCCCAAGTGATTTGAATAAGCAGTTTCAACTTCAATTTTCTCTGGATAATTAGAATTAAACTGAAAATCAACAAATTAAACTAATACTTATCCAAATTTCTCCCTTCTGTTTCTATTGACTGCTTAGTTTTCTTTGCCAATAAATCTCTAATGTCTAATGAGTTGCCCAAAGAGACAAATCTGGGGAGTTGTTCAGGTTTTTTTTTCTCCAGATAATGGACTTGATTGAAAGATACCTAACTAATTCCTGACACATATATTCACTTTTGTTGGTGGACTATAATGCTTCAGTGTTTTTCAGGGATTCTTCAAAATACATATTATTTAGGTTTGCCAGTACTATCCCTGTACTGATTTCTGGTAGATATCCCCCTATTGAATTTAAGTTGTACGGTCTTGTTTGGAAAATTCTTTGAAGTAAAAATGTTGTTCCAGTCTATGCATACAATGATTTTAGAAATGGAAGCCTCCAGAATGAGATACCTAATTTAATTTTTTTAACTGTATCACCACACACAATGGTGTGACTACACAAATATTTTTGTCTGTTGGAAAAATCTTCTGTTCCAAACAGCTGTTTCGGTGAAGGACCTGTGACTTTAGAAAAAGGTGAATTGAATATTCTAGACCAACTGAGGGTTCTTTTTTATTTTGTGGCTTTAGAATACTCCTACACAGACTTCTAAATTGTCTCTATTGTTAAATGTGTTCTGTAACTTCTGAAATCTGAGTGTGAATCAAACTTTTGATACTTACTTTGCTAACTAGTACTGTCTTATTGTGCTTTCTCGTCTCATTCCTCTCTACTTGCCTTGACCTAATGGTAGAAGATCTTTGGTGCAGGAATTGTTACCCAGTGCTGTGCTGATTAGTCATCTAGTATAATGCAGTCTTTGTGTGAATAAGGCTTTTTGTCCTTACCAAAATCCAAACAGTGAAATACTTTAAGGTGAAAATATCATGAGGATGTTAAAAACATTTTTGTAGAGGGTTATCAACCTATGAACTTGTAGGAGGGGAAATGGTACTTCATGTATTATGTCCTTGTTTTACATATCTGAAGAATTTCAGTGCCTGTGTAATCTATTGTTGACTCTAATGAAAACATAATAATTAGACATGTAGCTTAACACCCCATATATATTGAATCAGGTTTTGTAAAAGATGTGGATTTGTTCTTTGAGTCACAGTGTAGCAGTAGAAAGAGTTCTTCAGTGAAATGATGTGTTTTCATAACTAGCAGATTGAATTGCCATAAAGTTCAGCATTAACTATGAATTTAAAGATGTATGCTACTTGTTTATTTCTAGGACTTTTGTAGAAACAATCTAAATTGAATGCTTTGAGAGCTCACTGTGTGCCTACATTCTGCATTTTTTAATGTTGAAGCAGTTCTTACCTGGAGTGTATGCCTTTATTTAAAAAAAAACCAAACAAACTACAAAGCAAAAAAGGGTGGTGGTGATATGGGGGACAGTTTCTTCTGGAAATCACAGAGCAAATACAGCACAAACTGGATCTGTTGTTATTGCTGTTAGACAATGGAATATATTTTACCTTTTTTGATCACATTTTTGATAACAATCTTCCATCCTTAACCTGTTCTCAGAAATGCAACACCTCAGATTCTTTTTACGTATTTTGTCCAAGGGTTGTAGAGTTTCAGAAATCCATTTGCAGCCTTTCATAAAAACCAATAATTTAATTTCTCAAGGAAATTCTTGATGAAGTACTAATTTTTTGTACCTTGTTTTTACACAATAGGAAATACTTCTAGATTGATATTGTATTGTGGTCTTCTGCCTCTTTGCATATGTTTACATTAGAGCCTGATAGATTCAGGAAGGCTTGAGAATATCCTAGAATGTGTTTAGGAAATCCCATGGAGATACTGGGATTTATTACATTAACTTTTAGGTAGTCTCAACTGTTTTACTCAAGTACTCTTACTGTCAGATCAATTTAAACTGGAAAAGCAAAGCAAGAGCTGTAAATCAGCCTTATTATAATTTTACAGGTCACAACTGAATAGGAATCCCTGTTTTGTCCAGGATTTACAGAATGAGTGGTTATCTAAATCACTCCATTTGAGAACAAGTCTGGCATACATTATCAGTTTTAGTTGTTTCTTTACTTTTTTCCCTCCAAATAAACACTACAGGTTTCATTATATAAAATGTGTTAGGAATTGAGGAATCCTCTGACTACAGATGCTGAGAATGGATTATGAGAAACAGAACAGCAGAAAATAGAGGATTATGAAGTGAGTTGTCATGTTTCTAACCAGCCGAACTCTAGCTCTTTAACTTGCCTCCACAGTAAAACAAATAAAGGAAAGACAGAAAAAATAACATTAAGGCAGTGCTTTCCAGTTCTGCAGCTGTGTGAATTGGTAAACACTTGTAAATAGGAAGAATTTAGATGAGTGTTCTCTCCAATATCAAGTGGTATGGTAATGTTTCATCTGTATCTCACTTGTGTATTGTTTATGTACAGTGTGTCTGCAATTGTGCCTAATAACCCTGGGCAAAACTTGCTGTAGAGCTGGCTTCCCATCCCTGTGGTTGGGGTGGTGGGCAGCAGTGGGACTGCCTCCCACTGAAAGGATCTAGGGCAATTTGGGTAGAAATCCCAGCATCTCCATGGCTGCCAGCTCATGTGTGTTGAGGACAGACACCAGGGTGTCAGTAGGGAATGTGGTGCTGGAGCACAGGAACACCAAGAATAAACGTGAGGAAGGATGCAGTCAGGGAGAGCCTGTGTCTGAGTCCTTGCACAGCGTTACTGTGACAGAGAAACTTGTCATTCTTATCAAAACAAAGTTGGTTTAAAACTGGCAAAACAAAGCTTAATTAACTTTTCAGAGACTAATGTTTAGGTTTATCGTGGTATATGTATTGTATATTTATTTTTTTTTCCACAGAAACCTGCTAATATTTTAGTTATGGGTGAAGGTCCTGAGCGAGGAAGAGTAAAAATTGGTATGTTTATATCTTTGATAAGTCCCAGTGTAGCATTTAAGTTAGAATGTTCTGAAGGTGCAGTTGTACCACCTAAAGTAGTCATTGTAATACTAGTATGTGCCTGGGCACATTGCCTAAATGCTGTTTTCTGAGTGACTGGCTTCATCATATTCGCCCCATGTACCAGTTCTGACAGTGAAATGCTGTAGCCTCATCAATAAAAAGTGGAAAATGTCATTATATTTTGCTTAAGTGGGTGTTTGTGTGGGGTGGGGGGGATTTTCATGTGGGGTTAAAGATGACTGCTAGCTAGGAGGAAAGGAGGAGAGAGAAATGGGATTTTAAAATTTCCTCCATTTACCTCTAATGCCATGACATCTTGCTGCTGCTTATAGAGATCTAAATAGGGAACAACTCATTGCTACAACCTTAAATCTTACAATGGAATCAAAGATAGCATTCAGCCTACAGAATATTCTTGAAAGAGTAGGCAGGTCCCTTGGAGATGAACAAGGGATCTTAAAAGTGCAGAAAACACAGAAATGTATCCAAAATGTTTAATGAGAGCTACTAGCTAATGCTAAATGCTTTGCCTGCGGTGTACCAGGTTATAAAGGACCCAACGCTTCCACACTATTTTAACATTTTCCGATGGGAGTTACTATTTGCAGTGAGAGGATGATTTCTAGAAGTTCAGTTGTTTTAAACTAAACACATAAATAAAAATTAACAGTAGTCTAATAATAATAAACTGTACCAGGCTGTGCATTATCATGGCAGTGTTGTAATACCAGGCTACTAATGCACAGCCTGCTTACATTTGTTATGATAATGCAGCCCCATTTGGAAGGGTTTTTTAAAGCTAGTTCATCTTTTTCACTTCCCTCCAGCTTTCTCTTATGGGATTACTCTTCTGCATTGTTGCTCTGTTCTCTTACTGTTTTGTTTATCTGAACTATACTGTTAATCACTAGTATAATGATTCAGGATAGGATTTTCTGGGAGCATTCGGTGCTGCTCTAGGCCTTCCCTTGTCCTTTGGAATCTAGGGAGCAATGGGCCAGGATTGAATGCTTCTGCAGATCCTACTCTGAGTTTTTAATGCCTTTCTGAACTTTAAGGTTGACCATAGGGATTGAGGTCTGCATAGAAAACAGGTACAGCATGGACAACAGAAGGGAAAATTTCTTCATATTACCTTACTCTTCATGGAGGGTTTCTTCCTAAACAGAGAATGTAGGTCATCCTCTGGACTCACTTTCGACAGTGGTGGTAGTATTTGCTGTCCACAACTGCTTGCTAGTAATTGCACATACACCACCCATTTATTTCTTAATTTATAGTTTTGAATTAATTTGATAATAACTTAGTAAACAACTAAATTAAGTCAGACTCTGTTAATGGACAGGTGAAAGATTCTGTACTGGGCCACCAGTCCTCTGAGCCATCCATTCCCAGCAGGAAAGAGGGAGGGGAACCTTGGATTTCGAAGTGTCATCAAAATGTAGATACTTTTTTTAAGATTGCCACAGCAGTAAAAGAATGCAGAAGTTACACACATACCAAGGGCTTCCACTTTTCCAATGTAACTAATTTTTCTAAAAAATACATAACCGATATTTAACTTAAAATAATTTTTATAGGCTTTTTGTGTCATTTTGGGTCATAAATTCACTTTCTGCCAACAATTTTTATTATTATTCATAGTTACTAGTGACTTGATCAATTTTGAGTAATTGATATTTTAATGTAGAAAACTGTTAAATGTTTCACTTTTTAAATGCAATCATAAATAGGAATGCATATGAAAAAATAATTAAGGATTGTGTAGTCAAGTTAGAAACGCATATTTACACTGCAGTATTCCGTCAGTGAGCTATAGCATGTAGGTTCTTTTCCCTCAGGGTGGCTACTCATCTCATTTCATCCAAGTTTTCTCAGCATGTGAATAACCCTACATGTTAGGGTCACTCTGTCGTGGGATTTGGGAGTTGGTGGGTCAGGAAAGCAATTTCATGGGAGAAGCTGCCCATTTTTTCCTGTATGACTTATACTTAGTTGTTCAGACAACTTTCTAGGCAGTTGTATACTACCAAGTTCTAAAAACCAGTTTTTAATGATATAATGCCCACAACCAAAATTTTAAAATCATAGCCTGAATGGTATTAGGTACTGGTATATTGATATTGGAAATGCATCTGGATAGACAATCAGCAGGGAGGCAGATGCTGTAGGCTTAGTTGCTGTTTTTGTGTGGAGGAAGTCTTACTACAGCTAACTTCATGAGGAGGGAGCTTTTGTCATGTGCACGTATGTATTATAAATCATTCTAACCTTTGCAGAATCTGCATTTTGCTCACTTTAAAAATTGCTGCTTTGTGAAAAAAAATCCTGTAATAATGGGAGTATTTTACCAGAGAACATCAGGTAAAATGAGTCAGGATTTACCAGTGTCCTGAGGAGTTGATGCACTTCTTCAGAACAATGGTTAATTCTTTGTTGTAAATGACTCATGTTAGTAATGATTTATAATGATATACTTCATAGGTGATGCCATCCAGTAACTTCTACAGAAAGAAAATCTGCTCAGAGAGTTCATATCTGCTACAGTCTGACTTTGCATTTTATTTAGGAGTGATGATAGTGCTAAAAAATAAACTCAATCAGTTTGTTAAAAAAAAAAAAAAGATTGTTAGTTTCCCTCAAATTTTAAAGCATCTCTCTTTGAATTTTGCAGCTGACATGGGCTTTGCCCGATTATTTAATTCACCTCTGAAGCCTTTAGCAGACTTGGATCCAGTAGTTGTAACCTTCTGGTATCGAGCTCCAGAGTTGCTTCTTGGAGCAAGGCATTATACCAAAGCTATTGGTAAGTAAATTGCACAAAAATGTACTGTTTTTTTCTTTATGTAAACTGTGCCCAAATATTAAAGCTTTGATAAATTGTTCAAAGGACAGTAGCTGAGTTAAAGGTACGTTACTTGTTTCGTGAAGAAACATTAATCTTTGACAAAGTGTTAAGTTTACTGGGGTCTCAGGCTATATATAGAAATTAAATATATTGCTGGGTTTTGGCACCAAATGCCCTGCAATGCAATCTAAGTTTGTGGCTTTCACATAGGACTTTCATAAATGCTGTTAGAGGCTATAAGAAATATGGAAGTGTCTTTGAACTGCTACTAGAATTCATATAAGGATGACTGTGAGGCGCAGTGCATTAATTTTATTGCAGAGGCTATTACCTAGTGTAATAAATATATGAAATAAAGAATGTACAGAATGGAGAATATAGTGGCTCCACTGAAGCTAAACTGTAAAATTGAGCTGCATTTTAGGCTCTGTGTCTTTTTCAAAGACAGATGGCCAGAGCTTTTGTGGGCTGTAGAACAGGGGGAACAACCCATCAAGCACACTGGAGGGAGATTCACTTTTACTGGATTGATCAGCTTTGCTATGGAAGGGAGAGGGACTGTAGGGAAAAGCACTGGGAAGTTTCTCTTGTTGCCTGGTTTAAAAGATGTGTTAAAGGCTGGCAACCAGTTCTATGAGGAAATAACTTCCCTAGCGGCTACTCCACTTTGCACAGACATGGAGGTTGTATGTCAGCACACTGTGTTGTTGTTTTTTCTGTGACCTGAAAGTCTTCCTCAGAACTCCATCTTTTTTTCTTGTTTTGTTTTTTTAAAGATCACATTCATGTTTCTGTCAGCAATTCTAATGTTTATGCCTTAAATGTATTCTTGTTTACTTTTCTGTTAATGCTGTTTCTTTTATAGATCAGATACATTTTTTTTATATGTGCCTTTAAACTGCCTAATTTGTTGTATTTGCATGTTCCCTCACTTTACTGCCATTTCTTCTGATTGCAGTGTGTGAAACTGCATGGGCAGTCATAGCCTTTAGTACATAGTTTTTTTGGTGTAGATAAAAAATGACTGTGTAAAAACACTGAGTAATGGGGTTATGCTGTCTGTATTATTTGCTTTTGTCCTTGTTTATGACCTTGCTCATTCAAGGCTCAGTGTAGCACCACTTTGAGTTAAAAATTGTGTTTGTATATACTAGAAAAAAATTGAGAAAACAACTGGGAAAATTTAGAGTTGATTATTAGATAGGAAAGCAACAGTGAAAAGAGCAAGGTTGTGGGATTTGGGGTTTTTTTTTAATGAATGTTTTGAAAAAATTGTGAGGTGTGTGGGCTTGTAGCAATTTGCTTGTTACTCTCTTTCAAGGGGTTGCAGGTAGTATTTGGTTTATACCAGTACTGCTACTTTTCAGCTTGTATTTTTGGGGTCATTCACTACTTAAACTTGGCTGATCAGCAATTGCACATTTCTTGGTCAGGACAGTGTGGCACTGAAGGGGCAAGATGCTGGTTGGCTTTTCCTCGTGTTTTGTGTTGACAGTTACCCCAGTAGTTTCCTTCACTTTTATTCTTAACCAAATTAATATTTTTACAATATTAAATGGTATCTACACTTCAAAAACCCCACAAAAACTTGTATGATATTCCTCCAGCTCCTGTGTAGTTACTGCATTGGGTAACTGCATTGAAAGCTAAAAGAAAAAGTTGAGGAAGTATTGCACTTCTGCAGTAGAAACTTGAAATTTTCAATACAGGAACCTTATCTCTGATAAGCTAAACACTAACATTCTACCTCATCCAGATGCTTTTGGAAAGATTCATTTGTTGTTTTTTTTTGTTTTATTTCTGTTCTCCTTTTTTAAAGATATTTGGGCCATAGGGTGTATATTTGCAGAGCTGCTAACATCAGAGCCAATATTCCATTGTCGACAAGAAGATATCAAAACTAGTAATCCTTATCACCATGACCAGCTGGACAGAATATTCAATGTAATGGGATTTCCTGCAGGTATATACTGTATTTTTTATCACCCCTGTTCAAAGAAAGATATCCATATTGCTTTCTTTGCATATGAAGGTGGCAGCTGATCAAAGGAACAGAGCTGTTCAAACACAATCTTTATTTCATGAGTTATAAATCTAGAATCCAATGGTCAAATTAGATATTTTCCCTTTTATTAATGATAGGGTTATTTTTGTGTATACATATACCAATGCTTTATTATTTTAAAAGATTATATTTAATGGTGGATGATTAAGAATGAGAAGGAGTATTTCTGCATTTCTTTGGTACTGATTATTGATTTGGAAGGCAACTGATGATTTATGAGACCAAGCAAAAATATATATATTTAGTGAATATTGTGCATTTATTTAACTCATGCCAAATTAAACATAGCATTTGGAAGTAATGGAGGATATTGATTTTTTTTTTCCCCTGGTGGAAAGCTGGTGGTATAGAAAATATTTCTTTATTCTAAACTGGAAGAAAGAACTGGTTGTATGAACCAAAACAATTTACAATGGGGATGTCACTTGTTGCATTTTCCCCTCAGTGTTGGTCATATCTTGTTTTTATGCAGGTTGCCTTGCTTCAGTTAATACTTTGTCTTCTATTGTTCACATGATTGCAGGAGTCAGAGTAACAGAGGCCTTATTTTTACTTTTTGTTTATCTTTCTCCTCAGTGCTTGTGTTCCCTGCTCCACTATTCATTATATTTTCTTGTTTGTTTTTTTTTCCAAACTTGCCTCTTCCTTTCACACAACTTTTGTGGTCTATATGTTTGTGTGGTTCTAGAATTTTGTTATTAAACATGCTCTTATTTTGCTTTTTTTGTGTGTGTGTATGTACTTCATTGCTTCTGTACTGCTGTATGAGATTCACGGAAATGTTACCTTTGCATATTGTCTCCTTAGTTTTGCTTCTTCAACCAATACTGTCCCCTTCTGCTTTTGAACTAGAATTTTACCCTTTTATGCTCATCTTAGTTCATTTGGGTTTTACGCTGGTTCTGTATAGTTCACATGAGTAGATCATACTCTCATTTTGGTTTTCGGATTGGTTTAATTAATTCTTTCTAATGGTCTGTGTTTGACCTTTGGAGTTCTTTGGTTCTTACCAAGAAATGCTTTTCATTCAATTGCAGCAATTTTTTTGCATTTTAATTGGCACTTGTGATATCTGAAACAGTTCCTCATGTCTCTGGGATAGGAAAGGGGAGAATATTTTGTTTAACTAAGTAATAATTAAATAAGTATCTCTGATTAATTAATTAATTTAATGCTTTTACACTTGGTGTTCTGCAGTAGTGATCAGGCGTAGAAAAGATTTGAAATGAACCAAATTAGTTGCCCACAGAGCCTTTTCAAGAGTTAGACCTTCAGACGTTTGAGGCTAGGTGCTGGTAGTGAGTTTTTTGTTTATTTTAAAATCCATTTCAGCCTTGGTCTACATTGAGATGAATTATTCTTTCATTTGAGTGTGCAAACTTTACTTTTTCTTAATTTTTTGTTTGCTAACAGTATTTCTTACTTTGCAGAATACTTCTGGGCATTTTCCTGTAACTAAAAGTGCTGTCAGAATAGAGAATCCTTTAGAAGGAGACAGGATTTGCTGGAGGCCTGTGTACTCCTGTCCTGAGATCACAGTTGTGTCTAAATAAATTAAATAACAGTCCTGAAGCGTTCAAACACAAGGGCCTGATGGGTTTTTCTTCAGCATTGTTTTGTGGGAGCTGTAACTGGCATCCTTTTTTCAAGTTCTTGAGTTAATCAGCACACAGCTGGAACCTCTTAGGTCTTGGTATGATTTATTGTGAAGAGGTGATGAAGGAATAGGAGCTAGGGAGTACAAAGACATAAGTAACTGCAAGGTTAGAGAAGCAGAATTTAAAATAAGTAAAAATCAAGGCTGTAGAGATACTTGGAAATGTTTTTTTTACTCTGAGAGAAAGGGAAAAAAATAATTAATGCTGCTTTGCAGATAAAGATTGGGAAGACATTAAAAAGATGCCAGAACATTCAACCTTAATGAAAGATTTCCGGAGAAACACGTAAGTCTGAGTTGAACTTTCTTAATAAAGCATATTTTATATCTCTTTTCTACACTAAATTTTTGCAGTTCAGGGTGTTTTCTATGTAGATGCCAAACAAGGACTATGAAATTGGTATGACTTGGATTGTGAAAAATGAAAAATAAAGTTGTTTCATGTGGTGAACTTGGCCTGTTGAGGTGATGTGGATCAGAAGAGTAGCCAGAGAGGCTGTAAAGGGTAAGGTGGCAGGTGTGAAACAGGTGATGCCAGTAAGACCCCATGCAGCTCTGAAATATGTCAAAGCACAGCTGTTCCCAAATCTGTGGTACTGGCAGTGATTTTTTGTAATAGCTGCTTAAAAGGGGTCTGGCAACCTCATACCATTTCCAGCAAACAGTGGGTATAATTGTCAGGTTTGGTGTCTAGGGTAGCTTACAATGCCTAAAAAAGAAAATACCCTTCAGCTTTGCTGTCACATTGCCACAGGCTAATAACTGCACTTAAAATGCCACCCTGTTGGCCTGATTTCCATGCTGAGGCATTTGAGGCTGTACAGTTACATTTCTTGTATCTGCCATGCTATTGCATCCATTTAGAAACCTTTTTTTGAGCTTCTTAAAAAAATATATATATACATGAATGTTCTTGTAGCAACCTGTATGTTGCAGGAGAGCATTCAGAAGAGCTTAGTATTTATCTCTAGCTTCACTGTCATGAGAAGTAGTCAGAATCAAACAGTATAGTAGTAAAACTGCTACCAGGCAGTTTAAATCCAGCTGGTAGTTTGCTGTCTGCATGTGGGTTAAAAGTGTGCTTTTTGTGTGGGTGTGATATGCCTTTATAAGGATGTAAGGGAAACATGCCTTTCTGCAGTTCTGATTTTTAAGCAGTCTCTGGTGTTGATAGTTGTGGGTTTTCTCTGCTTATTGTATTTGCATTCTTAATATATTAATATGTTTTGTGGCTACCAAGAAAACTTTGCAGTATCAGTGATTTGCATATTAAAAATATCACTTCTGTTTCCTTTTCTAGGTATACCAACTGCAGCCTTATCAAATATATGGAAAAACATAAAGTTAAACCAGATAGTAAGGCATTCCACTTGGTAAGTTCCTGCACACATAAAGAACCAAATACCTCATATATGTTACTGTTGTTTAAAGTAAGAGTTGAGCTGGTGTCAAGTCCACTGTAACTAACTTTATAAATAAAGTTAGGAATAACTGATACTCTGCAATCTGAAAATTGCAAAATCACTTTATCTTCTCACATTGATAAAATTATTGTGAGTGTCACTCACTGGATTAGGTTCAGTATCAAGTAATTTTGAATTTTTTGTTATTTAAGTCATGTTTAGCCTGTAGTTACATTTGTAGTGTTGCTGCAATCCTTGGCCATTTTGCTGCTTTACATACTCTCAATAGCTTTTTACTTTTAAAAAAATCCTATATGCTTGATTTTTTTCCCATATTCATTTTTAAGCTTTTGAAGAGACGTTAGAGCAGACTTTCAATGTGTAAAGGGAGTGCGTGTAGAAACTTTTTGGAAGGGCAAGCAGTGATAGGACATGGGGTAATGGATTTAAGCTGAAAGAGGCTAGAGCTGGATTGTATATTAGGAAGAAGTTCTTGACTGTGAGGATAGTGAGGCACTTGGGATAGTTTGCACAGAAAGTTCTGGATGCCCTGTTCCTGGAAGTGTTTTAAGGCCAGGTTGGGTGTGACTTGGATCAACCTGGAAGGTGCCCCTGCCCATTGCAGGGGGATTGAGACAAAATAAGTGGTTATTAAGGTACCTTCCAATGCAAACCATGCTGTGATATGATACAAGTTTGCATCTTACAGACTTAAAAAAGAAAATTAACTTAGGACTTGGACATGTAGTTTGGAAAATTTTAATATGTCTTCCTAGTTCACTAATCTTTTGTAGCTTTCTTAGGAATACTTTGGAGAGCCCTTACAACAATTATTTTCTCTCTAGAATGTATAACATTCTTTATGAAGACTCCAGTTAAAATTATGCATTTGCTCAGCCCTGGAAGTGCTTGTGTTGTGTTGTTTCAGAAATTACTGAGCCTTTTTGTCTGTGCTTTAAAAAACAATCAGGTTGCTACAAGGAACTGTATACATGTATTTAGATATGGAGAAGAAGGAATTTAAAGGTGTCTAGTCTCTCTGAGTTGACATCCTCCTTATCTTGATGTTTTCAGGCTCAAATGATAAAGTAAATAGATTATTTGGGAGGTGGATGGGAGTGAGGGAGGAAAAGGAGATTTTTCATCTTGGAGGTGAGAAAAACAAATGGGAGAAAAGGGAAGATGGTGGAGAGGCCTGGGCATCTGAGGGCCACGTGGCTTTTGCTCAAGTCATCGGCAGCTGTACCTTCCTGGATAATCAGAAACAAGCAGTTTTTAAGCAACTGTCTTTTTTCTGTTCAATATTCTTCCCTCTGTATAAATTCTGGAATTTATCCTTCAGTTAGACCAGATCTGATGCAATATTCTTCTTGTGCCACATTGCTTGAGCAGGTTTTGAATGGTTTTTCCAAGCAGATCAGTCTAAAACAGAGCATATATTTAAGGTACAGATTAAACCCAGCAGTACAACCAGCTGAATCAGGTAATGATTGCAGTTGTACTGTTATGCATCATTTACTGTGAAGTGTCTCTGCTCTCTGAGGTTAAAAGTTGGTGAAATACTATAGATGTTTACATAAGCAAGGAAACCAGTCCTCTCCGAGAGGCATCCATAGGAAGACTCTCTGAATGAATTAGCTTCTCTTACAAACTATGAATGCTCTGTCCAAACCAATCTAAATTTTCTCATGTGTTCTCTGTCTTGCAAGATTAGAAATTGTTTTCAGTGAAGCAACAAAACTAGACACAAAATTGTAATACAAAAATAGTTTAAAACACTTACTGCAGCATTTTCTCTTTGCTGTGCTGTAGCACAAAGGGATTTTAGCTCTGTGAATATGTTCAGCATGTTGGTACCAAAAGGCAGTGGTTATATTAACATGCACAGTCAAAGAATGGTGTCCTTTACCAGACCACTGCCACCCCTTCATCCTTGGTTATATCTGTTAGTGCTGAAAAACAGCATCATAAGGGGAGTTGGAACTTGGACCCCAAACTGAACACACTCCTCAACCGGTACCTCCCTCACCTTCACTCAACACAGCTGATAGCAGAGAGGGAGCTTTGTGCTGTTTGGATGCTAGCAGTCCATGTCAAGGAAGCTAAAATGCAGTCAGGGCATTTATAGTGTAGATGTAGCTGTGTTCTTTTGTACCTTCCATGGCTCTGGATGTGAGAGAAGTACTATGAAGTTCATTAGCTGTAATAGAACTTTCTTGATTTTCTGCTAACTGCTGTCTGTCAGAACAGTTCACTGGATCCCATTTGAAAAACCTGAGCATTCCAGAATAATGTCTTAAAGTACTGTTCAGGACCTGCCAAAATTTGAATGTGTCTTGGGCGTCCACTCTTGTTTGAGGCTAAGCTCAACTGCCGAGGAATGCCTTGGGCCTCCAGCAAAGTCTGAACAAGTTCAGTGAATTTCTTAGTATCAGTTCTTCCAGAGGTATTCCAAGATCTTACTCTTTCACAGCTCTTAAGATACAAGTGTCTTCTCCTTTTACTCTCTGCATCAGAAAAGATTAAAAAGATGTTTATAATCTACCGTTTTAAAATACGTAAATCCAGAGATTGTTGTCAGTGCCAAAAAAAAGTTTTGATTTCCCAACTTGAATGAACCAGATTTTTTCTCCTCTTTGCAGACATTCATATATATGGTCCCTGTTCACAGGCAGAACTGATATGTTAACTTAAGAAAACTTTGGCTCCTGCCTGCTTTTGCAGCTTACTGTTTTTCCACTTCCACATTCTTGATTTTCTTCCTACTTACTTATGCCCTAGAGCATGGTAAACAGCTGCTGTATCTGGTTAATTTAGTAGTTCTTGTTCTTCCACGTGGTTACTTTGGTCCCGACGAACTACAGTGACTGTCCCATTCATTGATGATGTAGGAAGTTTACTGCATTTTTATTGTGTCATTTAGCCTGCTTTACATCAAGCAGTTTTTAAAATAGAAAATATTTGTAATAATATGTGGAAGGTTCAGTTCTGTGTGGCATCTGTACAAGGGGGCAGAACCAAAGTTTTGATGACCTGGGTGGATAATGATTACACAGACATTTTGATTTCTTTTTGTATGGCTGATCATGACCAAGACTTGTCAGCATGTGAAGGACAGCTCTGGAATCCAGTCATCGGAAATTATGCTAGAATTTTGCAGTTCTTTTTATTTGTGTTTTTCAATGTGTTGGCAGTTCTTTGTCATGTTTTGCCTTTTCTTTTTCTGGCTCTTGGCAATGCTTTTTGAGAGAGTAAGAATTGGCTTGTTCAACATACTATTCTATAAAAACTTAATGTAGACTCAGAGCTGAAACAACTTACTGTGAGTTTTTATGGTTGATGTGAAAAACGAAACTGGGTTGATGGTGGTAGTTCACAGTTACCACGTTCTTAACAATGCTGTCAAAACTGAAGGCTGAGGAGGGAAATGTACTTTCTTAACCTCAGCTTTTGAAGTGTGGAGATTTGCATTGTGGTTATGAATTCTCACTTCAGAGCTAATGAAAGGAGATGACCAGTTCAGACTTAGATCATGACACTGGATCTTTTTAGAAAGATGAATGTATGAATACTATTAAAAGTATGGCTAGGAAATGTAAGTTAATATTATTTACATATGTATTTTCTTATTGGATCCACAATTTAAAAAAACCCACTGCAGGTTAAAAGAGAAGCATTTGTTTTAAAGACCATTGTCTTTGACAATTTGTCATGGTGTAGTTTTGCCTTGGACACTGTGTTGTATTGATGAAACATGAAAACTCACTATTCTTCTGTGCGGTATCTGAAGGTTAGCTCATGTTGTTTGTCCAGCACAGCTGTATTCCACACAGCTGCTTAACTGGATGGAGAGAAGTGTATGCATGTACACTAGACTTTTTGGATAAGAAACAAGATAGTTCAAGAATGCATCACTGCAACTCAGCACTAGAACTAAATAAAATGGTTATGGTCTGGTGTTCCTAGTTCACAAGGCCTCACCTGGGGTGCTGTGTCCAGGAGAGGGCCATAAAGGGAATCAGAAGTCTGGAGCACCTCTCCTCTGAAGGCAGGCTGAGAGAGCAGGGCTTGTTCAGCCTGGAGAAGAGAAGGCTCCCAGGAGACCTTATAGCACCTTTCAGTATTTGGAAGGGGGTCTCCAAGAAAGCTGGAGAGGAACATTTTTTTGATGGAACAAGAGAAAGAAGGTAGATTTAGATTGGATATTAGGAAGAAATTCTTTGTTCAGAGAGTGATGAGGCACTGGAACAGGTTGCACGAAGTTCTGGATGCCCCATCATTGGAAGTGTTCAAGGCTGGGCTGGAGAGGGCTCTGAGCAACCTTGTCTAGTTAAAGGTGTCACTGCCTGTGGCAGGGGGCTGGACTAACTGACCTCGAAAGGGCCCTTCCAACTCAAATTATTTTGTGATTAAAGTTGCTAGTACATTGTAGAAACTTTTTGAGTGGTTTTGATAGAACACTTGTGTCTGGAACTGAGTATCCTGGGCTTTGCAAGTGAAAATTGATGTCCTTTAATAGGAAATGAAGTTACTATTTTAACAGGAGAGAAGAATGTGGTTATTCCATTTATGGTTAGGCTTTTGAGTTCAGATATGTTTGTATCATCTTGTCTTTCAGGAATACAGTGAAGTTTCTATAAATGGTTTTGTAATGTAAAGGTGTTTTTTCTTTTTTTTTTTCCCCCCCTTTTCTTTTCAGCTTCAGAAATTGCTCACTATGGATCCAATAAAGAGAATTACCTCAGAACAGGCTATGCAGGATCCTTACTTCTTGGAAGATCCTCTTCCCACGTCCGAGTAAGTGGTCAGTTTATTAACCTCTCAGTACATTCAGAGATGCTTTAGGGCTGTGCTTTCTCTCTGCCCTAAGTATGTTTGTGAATATTGAGCTAAATACTTCTAACAACTGAAGAAAGCTATAACCACTAAAATGCCATTCGTGGTTTTTAAAATTAAGTAGCATTTTTATTAATCTCCTGCTTTATGGAACTTTGATCCTATTAGTTGCAGCACTAATCTTGTTACTCACTGACAGGTTGATTATGCATGCTACTGATCTTGGTAGACAACTGCTAAGTGCCTGCAGGTCCACTTCTCTGCCTCAGAATGCCAGATGACAGTCTCTAATTAGTTTACATTTTTGTCTTAGCCTTTGTTGTAAATTCACTGGATGGGGAAAGTCAGCTCTGTGTCTCTGTGCTGTCATCCTTAGCAACTTAAATCCATTTTCTGTAGATACTCCTCTTTTTTGTTTGTACAGGCAGATTTACAAAAGGGAGAAAATTTATGGACAATGAACGATTTCATTAAAAATTAAGTCCCTCTTCCAGAAGACTAGCCAGAGAGCATGACTGTACACCCTTTTAGGAAATCTATTAGTACATCCTGTCTATGATTCTCTACGCTTATGTAGGGAAGAATTTATCAAATATGTATACTTATGAGGAATTAACTAAAAATGAAATTATTTCACTAAAGCCTACTGGATTATTTATAGCATCTCCTGGTCTGTCTCTGTGATTTAAAGTCATGCAAATGATTGGCTGTTGCAGAAACTGCTTTTAGAATATTGTTTGGCTTTTTTCTCAAATTTAGGTTGACATTTTAATGTGAATACACAGTGAGTATTGCTAACAGGTGTACGGAGACTTTATTATGCATACATTCTACAATGTAGGGCAAGTAAATATTAGCTTCTACTAGCAGTAGTGAATCCACGTGGACTGTGAGATATGAATTGACAGGTGAAATTTCTAGTTGCTTTTAAACTTCTTTTCCAGGTGATTTTGTTAACAGTCAGTGAAGTTTCCAGGAATATTTTCAGTTAGTCCTGAGACTGTGAATTACACAATAGCTGTAGTGAAATAGCTCTTTGTGCCCTTGCAGATACCTAACAGCTGATGTACCTTTCTAGCCAACAAAAAAACTATTGGGAGCTTAAGTTAATGTTTAAGTGTCAAATAAACATTAAAATCAAATGTGAATATGCTTTTACAAAGTTTAGAATATGATGGTAGTCAGACAGGGAAAACTTCTCCCTTAGTTGCAGATATTAAATGATGGCTCAGGCAACTTGAAACTATCGTGGGTGAAGTGGGAATCTGACAGGTCTAACCCTTTTGTTCTAATACAGTGATAAATAGACTTTTTTGGGGGACAGTGTTTTTGCAGGTTGTCAGATCCCTTACCCAAAACGAGAATTTTTAACAGAAGAAGAACCAGATGATAAAGGAGACAAAGTAAGTACTAGAAGAACAGTATCATCATGTTTCACTGGCTTTTATACTAATTCCTGATTTCATATTATTTCCTGTACTGCTTTTGAGTTGAAATTTTTCTTTGTGTTTAAACAATTGAGAAGAACCAGCAGCAGCAGCAGGGCAATAACCATACTAATGGAACTGGTCATCCAGGGAACCAGGACAACAGTCACACGCAGGGACCCCCACTGAAAAAAGTGAGAGTTGTTCCTCCTACCACTACCTCAGGTGGACTTATTATGACCTCAGACTATCAGGTATTTTGTTTTATTCACATATTGTGTATTTGTTTTTCATGTTTAGAGCAGTGTTTCTTCAAACTAAAAAGTTAATTTTGTAAATGTCACTGTATTAACTGTTACTTTTTGGCATCTTTTGAATTTTTTTTTCAGATTAATTTAGTTGATGATTTGTTGATATCCTGATGCTCTTTAGGTTACCAGTCAGGAAATTAGAATCAGACATTATTAGAGTTACTAATTATTACCTTCATATTAGGGAACACTAATAGTTATGGACCAGGGCCCTGTTATGCTGTCCTCTGTATCACCTAAAAATGCTGTTTCTTGCTTGAACAAGCCTGTAATGGTAGGAGGCAGAGAATATTGCAGTAAAAAAACCTGTGAAATAAGAATCTGAACAAGTGTTTTAGTCGGGTTAATGGATGCAGAAACAGTGTTTAGGATGACAAATAAAGACTTGGCATGATGCTGTCATAATCTCTGTTGAAGACCAAGGGAGATTCCAGGTTGAGTAAGCCAAATACTACAGATCTGAAGACAGGTGAGGTGGTGGCAGTCAATAAGTGAGGAAGATGAGGAGGCATATTGGGGGAAAAAACACTTCAGGAAGACATGAAAACTGAGTTCTGGCCTTCCCACATTTGAGCTTGTGCTCAGATATTAAGAAATCAGAGCCTGGAGTATAAGAGTATCTTTGTTATCTCAGCAAATGATACCAGAGTTTTTGAGTTTGGATGAGGCTACTACTGGAGATTGGGGAGAAGAGAGTTAAGGACAGAACCTTTAGTTAATACAAGCTAAAAAATTACAGAAGAGGAGCAGGGAAGACTTCAAATGATTCACAGGAGCAGTTAGAGAACAGGAGATTTTTGCAAGCCTGGGGAATAGGTGATTTCAAGAGGAGGCATGCTGCTGGAAATGTTAGCCTGCAGGAACTAACCATTGCATACTGGTTCACATGGAATGCACAGTACAGGTGGATAGTTGGCAGACAGTCTTGGGTGAAATCAAAAGATGGGGAAGTTGGAAAATATTGGCAATATTTTCACTTAATTTAAAGATTAATATCTAAATGTGAGACTCTGATAATGAAAACCAACTTAGCTGGGCTTAGTCTGTAGCAAAACGTAGGGAGATTTAAAAAATGGAGTGAGTAAAGCTGCTGCTGTCAACTTGCCTTTCAGTTTGATATGGCTTCTCCATGAGCCACCAGTGGGCTTTGAAATCTTGCCTTTGAGAGTTTGTCCCTGGGAGTACCAGATAGCCTCAGAAGCTGCCTGGGGGCATTACCTTCATCCTCACCTAAATCTGTGTACTCTCAGCATGGCCAGAACTTGAAAGTACTACAAAAATATAAAATAAGATCATTTTCAGGAGCTTTATTGTGAGGCCCTTCATATGAGTCCCCAAGTGCCTTTGTTCACTTTATCCCAGGACATCAATAACACATCAGTTTGCAAGTCATTTCCCTTGAACAATATACATTTTTAGAGCTATTTGAGACAGTGGTGAGCCTTAACTATAGTTCTGCAGGGTGGGTTGCCTCTAAGTATAAGTGTCATCTTTCTTTTAGTAGGATTATTAGTTACAGGCACTTTTACAGGAGTTGCATCCCTTTCAATTGGCAAGCTGCAGCCAATTGCTGTTTTGGCCTTTTAATTGGCTCTTTCTTCCACTTCTTAAACACACACACACAGAGCAGAAGGCAAATGCAGCTGTAACTTTCTTAATCTTGCCTCGGGTGGAGTCACACATCTAAGGAGGCTGATTCAGAGGTTGTGTGTAGTGTGTCAGGAAGCCCCATTTACATGCCCTATTTACATGCCCTTCACCTCATTTTGCTGCTGCATTGTGGCATTTTGAACAAACTTCAGCTCCTAGTTCTCTGAGCCAGAGCTGAGCTTTGCTGGCTGACAAGTCAGAGGACTGAAATTGCTGGGCCAGAGTTGGCATTGGTTTGTTTGCGGTTTGTGCTCATCAAAATTTTTGTACTCACATATATCCATCCTGGGATTACAGCTGGGTGCAGCCCCTATTAACAAACATAATTTCAGAATCCTTTTCCCTTAAGATAATGATAACTGCTGCTTTTCTGTCTCAGGGGCTTTTACTGGTAACTTGACTACTCCTGACCAGTCTTTCTGCTGTTTCTCTAGGAGGGACAGTACTTGGTTTTCAAAAAAAAAAAAAATCTTTTCCCCCCTAGCCTTGCAAAGAGGCAGTCAGTAGATTTGTATTGATCAAGGTGTCTGGAAAACAGGATAATCAAAGAGAGTAGACCTGAACTTGCTAGCACTAGAACAAAAGCAGTTAAGAGTTTCCAACTGATGGTTTCAGGTCCCCCTGAAAAAAATTCCTCACATTTTTTGCTTCTGATCCAGCAACTTGAGCAGAGGGAAAACAAACATTACAATACAGCCCTCTGTTTTAATCAAACACCTGTTCCTTTGTTCTTCATTTGATTTGCTCAAATTCCCCATATAAAGCTTGTGAAGAAGGATTGCCATCTCCTGGGCAAGGCACACTAAGACAGTTTCTGCATTCACTCAGAAGTCAAATTACTCTCTGCAGGGCACACTGACCTCGTATCCTTTTCTGCCATGCATAAAAATAGTAGACACATGGCACGCAGACTTTCTTGCCTCCTTGTTTAAAATCTGCAATGTGACACTCCCAAAGGCAATGTGATTAAACAGGCTGGAGCAATTCCACTACTCTGAGCTTTTGCTTGTGATAACCCTTTGGGTGCTTAATGGTATTTAGAAAGGATTGGATATTTACTTTTGTTCTTAAACAAAAGCCATTTGTTGCTCTCAGTGTCAGGAAAAAAATCTGACTTTTCATTGCCTCTTGTCTTAAGATCTGTTTTAGAAGTCAGGATATGGGGACTGTTTTACAACTGAAGTGAGTGGTCAGTTTTAAATGGTTAAACTTGTGATGGTTTCCTACATGCAGGAGCCACACATGGGCAAAACCAACGTTCAAGACTTTTGCTCTTTGAAGTATATCCTGTATTTGTTACATGGAGAAGGGTGACCCAGAGCTGTGCCCTTCTGTTGATGAGTGACTTGGTCCTTCTCAAGGCTGAAGGAAATGCCACAAAGTTCAGTCACTGTGCTAATGGTGCAGCTCAGTAGTGCTGGTTTGTTCCCACTGACATTAAGTGCTGGTCCAGCCATTTCTCCCCCTTTTCTCTAGAGGTGTTAGCTCAGTCCTGTGAGCATGTGTTAACAAGTAGAGTGTGCCTTTTTTATTTCTGCCATCCTCTCAGCATCCTGGGTATACCTTCTGTTCTAAATGCTGTACAACAAGAAAAAAAATTGGGGTTCTTGTTTTGTGTTGTGACTTAATATTTTACTTTCTCAGGGTGTTGGTTCACCACAGTTATTTCCTATTCCGGTCTCAGTAGCAATTCCCTAGAATAGTTACTTTATAGAAGTTTCCAGACCTCTTCTAGAAGCAGCTTTCCCTAAAAAAACGTAATACATCCTGTGATAGCAAGAATTCAGAGGCTACACAGTTTCTCAATACTGCAAAGTTTGTGAGGCCATGTAAACCTTAATGTGAATGTAAACTAGCACAGTAATGTACTGAAATTGTGTTAATTTAATGAAATGTTAAATGCTACTAAGTGGTTACATACTTACATTGCAAATCTCATAGGCAGTCCTTTTCTTTATAACACATAGTCAGTAAATAATAACTTTTAGGTTAAAATTGAAGTAGGCAGTTGCTGGTTTGCTGAGAGCTTCTTGCAATGATGAGTGCTTCACTCAAATAATTGTGGGAGTGCTGGTTGAAAGGGGCCTCTGGAGACCATCTAGCCAAGTCTCCCACTTGGAGCAGGGCTTTTGCTAGTTCTGACTCAGGTTAGCATGGCTTTGTTAAGCTGAGTCTTAAAAACCTTCACAGAGAGAGAGACACCTCACTATGGGCAGGTTCTTCCAGTGCTGTACTGGCCCCTTAGTGGTCCCTCCTCCAATGTCCCACCTGAACCTCCCAAGCCACAATCTAAGGACATTTCCACCTGAAATATCTGGTTCCACTGAGGAGCATGTCACTGTTGTCTTTAAACTCTCCTTTAAGTATTTTAAGGCTGCTGATGGATGACACCTTTGCCCAGTCACAGTGCTCTCAGCCTGTACTGCTAGGTCACACAAAAGGGTGGCAAGTATATCCTCTGTGTGTGAAAATTTCCAGAATAAGGCAGAGTGGCTCATCAGCAGTAAGATGCCTCACCTGGACCTCCACCCCAGCCCACTTTCCTGGTAGGAGAAGGGAGCAAGTGGAGAGGACCACTGCCATGAGTGGTGGTAGCCCAGTGTCGTGTGCAGGTGCACAGTAGCCATTTGGAAGGTTGGCTGGAGGTTTGACTGTGATGGGTGAAGATTCCCAGGAGGCTATTAGGGTGGATAGAAGAAGGCTGGCAGCTGTCACTTTCTAATCTGATATTCCTGATGTCTGTAACCTGCTGTAATCAGAGTAAGTGAAACAAAGCCTGGAAGTGCAGCTCCTTTGAGACCATGTGTGCTGGGTGCCTCTTGAAGAAAGGAGCCAGTAGGTGAAATTGTCTTGCCGTGTCCGTGTTACGAAGGTCTGTGTGTCTGTGCTTCCCCCCTGCAGCGTTCCAACCCCCATGCTGCCTACCCCAACCCCGGACCAAGCACATCGCAGCCCCAGAGCAGCATGGGGTACTCAGCTACCTCGCAGCAGCCGCCGCAGTACTCGCACCAGACGCACCGGTACTGAGCTGCCCCCGGTGCCGTCGATGCGCCGTCGCCGATGCTGCAGGAGCGGCCGCAGCCGCGTGCCAGGAGCCCGCCTTGGGCCAGAGAATGTACTGTACAACCACACCTCCCACCTGTCCCGCCGCCACCGCCCGCCCCTGCCACGGGGCTGAGTGGGGGCTCCCACGTTGTACCTGGTCTTGGGGTTAGACTTGAAAAGAAAGTGCTAGCACGGTTTGTGTTGTGGATATGCTACTTCTGTAGTTTACTTGACATGGTTCAGACTGACCGATGCATTTTGACAGTCTGTAGCAGGTGAAGCTGTGAAATGTGCTAGGGGCAAGCATTTTTGTTGTCGTATGTGGTGAATTCTCTTGATGTAACAACTTCATCTGACCAATAGTACACGACATCTTTGAACTGGTACTTGAAGCATACAGTATATGTTACCATGGCAAAAAAGCAAACTAACCGTAACTCTCAGACAGTTTTGATAGACGTTTATTTTTAGTGACTTTTGTGGGTTGGTTCGTTTTCCACCTAGATCAATGTTTTATGACTGACACGATTGCTACGATGAGATTTTTTTTTAAGAACATGAAAGCGTTTGCATTTGTTCCCAGCAATTACAAACGTCCCAAAGATTTATTTCCAACATAAGTTTTTGTTTTTGTTTTGAAATCTATGACTTGACTGGTATTAAAGCTGCTATTTGATAGTAAAGTATGTTGTCATTGATATAAACATGTTTGGTTCAGCAAACAAACTAAAATGATTGTCATAGACAGTGTTTTATTTTTTTCCTGTTGGTGTTAATGATTTGTGAGCATGCTTTGGGATTAAAAAAGCATGAATGATATTTCCTAAAAAGGTGCGGCATCCATTCAGATATTTTGTCATGATTTTTGAGAACCAGCTTGGTGTAGTGGATTTTAAATTTTGTTCAATTAATTTTTTTTTTAAATGTTCGCACGTTGTTTAGGGGTGCCATTCCTACTGCAGAGGAACAAGATGTTAGGAGAGCCTTAGAATTTACGAGGAAAAACTTACATACAATGTACTGTATCAAACTATTTTACATGAATGACACAAGTATTCTGAGTAAAAAAAAAAATCAAACATTGTTAAAACAAGGTGTTATGTAATAAATTTATTTTTCATAAATCTGCATATGACCTTTGCCTGTATTCCTTTTTATCATTGAAAACCCCCTGTTCCCCCATCCATACATCTATATCAGGTTGGGTCCTGAGAAACAGCATCCAGCAAGAATGTCTTGCAAGGCAGGCTTCCATTTACTGGTGAGAAAGATAATTTTTCTTTTAAACAGCAGAAAAAAAAAAAAGGCATTACTCTTGTTCTGTACACATAGCTGATCAGCTGGAGATACTCTGAAAGTATGTTTATTACTAGCAACATTTCCTGGATCAGGCAGCTCCTTTTCATCTACAAAATCCAGAGGCGTTCCTGTCTGGATAGTTCTTCTGGGGTTTCTGTAGCTCATTCTTATTTTGGTAGGTAATACCACACCATGATTTTGACATAAATGTGTGTGATACACGCAGGATATTTTTCTGCAGGTGCTTCATGTAATGTGTATATCAGCTGGTGTGATTCATGCAAATGCACTGAGATGCTGATGGGGGGCAAAATAAAACCCAGATTGTTAGCCAGCCTGAAAGGCAAGCCATGTTTGAGGTGAAGATAAAACTACCTGACTGCAGAAGCTACAGAGTCAGGTGTTCAGGAGACTTAAAACTAAAGAAGAAAATCTGAGTGCAGAATTTATGCTGCTTTTATGATACTGTATGATGCCCTCTTAATTCTGACATAAAAGGGGTCAAAATCTGTCTTTCCTTGGTTTCTGGAACAAGTTAATATATAGGTGGGAGTGGCTTAAACTTCTTGGTTTGTTTTTCAAATGAAAACATTTTCAGCTTTTATTTTTCATTTATATATAGGCTTTAAGCTTGTCAGTCCAGTATGTCCAGACTGTTCCCAGGTACTCAGATGGTGCCAAGAATAACTTTTTTTTTGCTAAAGTGCTATTGCCCCAGATTTTTGTATCCTATTGATAAATATTCATATTTACGTATAATAGATAATATTATTCATGTAATAGCAGACTTTATTTGATCCCACTATATTGTGATTTCTACATTGAAAAGTAGCAGGCTTGCTTGAATTTCATTTTCACAACAGGAAATGCATCCAGTTGACAAAAGGTGCTCTTGCCATTAGTTTATGCTTGAATTTAATTTTCATTAAGATTGTATTTGAGATAAAGATGCAGCTTATCAAATAATTATAATAAAAGTAAATTCTGCATTTAGTTTTGAATAGCTTGCTACTCTCAATTTCATTCACTTGTATTCTCATTTTTAGTAGATGAATTGCAGATTACATCAACAAACATCCTACAGGAAAGTCAAATCTTAATATTTGGCTTGTACTAATGTTTCAGTCATCTGGTCATTTGTTAGGAGGTACTTGAGGTTTTTTCTCTAGGACTTTGGAAAGAAAAAGTTTTTCAGTGCTTGGTATAACCTCTGGTACCTTGAAGACAGCTTATTCTGTATTGCAGATAAGGTCAATCCCATCATATTCGTGATAATTATAAGGGATCGTCTGCATCAAATAAGCTTTTTAACACTGGCTTTAGAAATACTGAGGGCAAGGCTCTAAATTACTTCTCTGAACTGTATAAAAATACATTAATCCTGTTGTTATGCTCTTGATGGGGCTTTTATGTGAGGGTTACAGAAAGGGGAGGAGAAGAAAGCACCTTTGAGAAGGGTTTAATAGAAGAGTTACAAATTTCCATGAGAAGATGGCAGCAGCAGCAGCCAGTGTGAGAGCTGTGCCTCTTTCCTCACATGGCTCAGCTTTTGTTACTGGATTCAAGAACTTCAAAGCTTTTCCTTACTCACCGACAATTATCTGGACCCATCTGAGTGCATTTAAAATAGCTGGAGTCTGAGTCTTTGTTGCTGTGATTAAAGGACAAATTGTTTTCCTAGAGTAGGCTTATGTTGAAAATGGGCTACAAGCTTGACTTGATTGTGAAGATAAATGTGCTATTGCACCTTAACCTTGGCACTCCCAGCAAGCCTGGCCTGTGGCAGCTCTGCATTTATCATACCAAATAAAGACCCAGCTGCTCTAAAAAATAAAGTTTAAATTGCATTTATGCCTTTTGAAGAGAGTTTTAGCATTAGTGGTGGGAGGAGCAGTCCCACCTTCCTAGAAGGAAGAACTGGAAGACTGATTTTGTCCTGTTCTTTGCTGTGTGTGTATAGATAAACAGGAAAATACTCGGTGCACTCACAGAGTTGCCCGTGGCAGTGCCCAAGTAATGCCCCGCTGGGCGATAGGCCAGTGTTCAGGTTTTCTTTTAGCTTTTTTTTTCAGGGGAGATTTAGGCTGGATATTAGGAAAAGGTTCTTCACCCAGAGGATGGTCAGACAGTGGAACAGTTTTCCCAGAGGAATGGCCATGGCACCAAGCCTGCCAGAGTCCAAGCACTTAGGTAATGCTCACAATGTGTTGTGATTTTTGGGGTTGTCCTGTACAGGGCCAGGAGTTGGACTTTGATGATTTTATGAGTGTGGTTTTAGGCAGTTGGCTGCCACCGAGGAGGGTAATGGAAACCTGCAGGGTCTCATAGGACTTACTGTGTATCAGAAAGGAAAGACACAGAGTATTTCTTGGAGCCAGTGGTGAAGTTGCAGACCTGCCATTTGGAGTATATATTGTTGCCATGGTTAAGATGAGCCTCATTTCTGCAGAAGGAATGAGTAATGTGGTGCCCCCCCTACACCATATTTTAGTTCCTCCCCTGAATAGAGCAGCCTTTTTTTGTTGAGTAGGGCAGCCATCCCAGCATCTTCCTTCAGGCTGAGTGGTGACAGTGCTTCAGGCTGCCAGTTCTGAGACAGTTTAATATCCAGCATCCCTGGAGACCAAGGTAGATGAGCCTAAATCAGTGTAATTTGCTTGTCACAGCTATGGATAAAGAACACCGTGAAATAATTTGTCAGACATCTGAGTGATGTGATGTACAAGCTGTACTCCAGCAGTAGGATAGAGAAAAGGTGCTTTACCCTTTGAAAGCAAAACAGAAATAAAGCTGCCACTGTTTCTACCAGGTCTCTTGTGATAAGTTCCTCTCGAGGATTTCAGGCAGCCTTTATCTTGGTGGTTGGCTTCAGTGATGGCAGGAGCTGTCTCCAGAGGACTGTCTGTACTTGCATGGATCCTGTGCTGGAGAGTTGGGCACTGGCACTGATGTTAATGAAGCCATTGCCCTGGGGTGATGCATGCCAGCTCCAGCCCAGGATGGAAGTCTGGATGAGCTCCATCACTGCTCTGAAAGCTCCAGTGTCACAAGATGCTGAAAAGTACTTTTCAGCCTGCCAGGATTAGGGTGCCTTTCCTTGGCTCTCAAGGAGTTGAATTATCCCTGAGTTTAACTATCCCTTCACATTCCTGATCCTACGTAGGTGGACTGAGTAGTGCCCTGAGCCAGGGGAGGTGGTAGAAGGTCTGGTACAGGAGTGGTTGTAATTTAAGCTGCTCAGCACATCTTGGCACGGAGCACTGAGGCCACAGAACCACCAAGGACAGCCTTTACAGCATGTGCTTTTGGGAAGTGTTTCCGTTTGCTCAGCCGGGGATCTGGGAGAGCTGCCATATCCT
The DNA here is from genome assembly GCA_013399915.1 of Illadopsis cleaveri. Taxonomy (NCBI): domain Eukaryota; kingdom Metazoa; phylum Chordata; class Aves; order Passeriformes; family Timaliidae; genus Illadopsis; species Illadopsis cleaveri. The sequence goes on from VXBB01019267.1 coordinate 586,304, forward strand.
TGGAGCAAGCCTTTGTTTAATGTTTGTGGGAGCTTTGAATTTGGACAATGTTTCGCCCACAGTGTGTGAAGAGCAGCCTCTGACGCCCCATTAGGTACATAGGGAATGCAGTGGCTGACCGAGAGAGGGAGGGAGATGAAGTAGGGATTTGTTTACAGACAGTGCTTACAGGAGTGCTGAGACAGAGGTGAAAAGCCCTTGAGCAGATGCTTATGGAAGGCCCATGGTTACACTGAGAAGGCCCAGAGGTATTATCTTGGCCTGAGGTGTAAAGAGCGTCTGTATTTCATGGGGGCTCATTCCTTCTCTGGCCCACTGTGCCAAAATTTGGCCATGTCCTACATTGGTTTATGCAGGGTTGTATTTAGTATTTGGTTGGTCTTCCCACAAGGTGCTGGCCAGGTGTGCTAGGAGCTGCTCTTACTAATCACCTTTTAAAATCAAAATTCTGTTTCTGTTTATAGTGTTTCTCACGTATACTTAGGGACCTGTGAAGTTCCTACATTAGCCAAGCTCCACCTTAGTGAGTTTGTGCCCTTACCTGGGCAAGGGAGACAGTAGGATATATTGTTTGGCATTCTTCACACTTGCTTCAGCATGTGCTCCTGTAGACCAGAATATGGAGATACTCAGCAAACTGTGGAGAAGGGTTCTTTGGGGTTAAATCCTGTATTTGGGTGCCATCAATGATCGCTGTGGGAGCGGGGTTTTGCTTTGAGGTGTGCTCAGCTCAATGCAGACAGCTCATACACAGCTTGGGCACTCCTGATGTCCTCTGTGCAGGCTTCAGGCTTTGCTCTGGCTCTCTGCCCCACCTTGCTTTCAGATGAAGAAAAGGTGAAAGGAGTGTGATGTCCCAGCCCAGGACATCCCTGTATAAACTCCTATACTGGATTCCACTCCCACCAGCCATGCAGGTAGGTAATACAGCTGCACAGTTTACTTGCACACCAGACAAAACCAGCTGGTTTGAAAATCCCCTCAGTGTCTTTGAAGGCCTTGCTGGGAGAGCCCTGCAGGGACTGTGACACAGAGCAGCCTGTGCCTCCCTGGTGATGGGCACACGATGCCTGGGGCTGATGAGCAGCTGCTTGATCTGATCTCATCCAGCCCCTGCTCCGTGGGTGAAGAGGTGAGGCTGTCACTTGCAATCACACGCTTCTGCAGCTCCCCAGGAAGAGGAGGAGAAGAAAGGGGGCTCAGGCAGTGCCCTGAGGGGAGGAGGGAAGGTGGTGGCTGTAGGCAACGAGGTGCTGGTCAGTCAGGCTGGCTGGTCTGGTGCCCTGGGGCTCAGTGGGACATTGATGGCTCGAGACGCTGGGGGGACCCACTGTCAGAAGGGACAGTCTGCTGGAAATCCTCCTGTTGTCCAGCTGAAAAGTCGCAGAGCATCTCAAAGAGAGCTTGAAGGCAGATCAAGTGGGCTGAAGGAGGAGGCCAGCTCATGTCCTGCAGCTGCCTTACACAGCACCTGGTTCCTCACAGTGCTTCCCGTGTCTGGTGGGATCTACAATCCTGTTTCCAGCCCCCTGGGGATTGATTGCTGTGCCCTTGCCCACGAAGTATCAATGAGTGTGGCATCCCCAGTGTGTGAATAGTGAGGCACAGTCATGGGGGATGTTGGTAACACAGGTGCCAAAGCACTGCTCTAATGAACCACAATCTGGGTCGTGTTTACAGGAGATGGATCATTTTGGTTAAAATATTACAGAGTGGGAGATGGCCCTAAGAGTGATTTTAACTTCCACCAGGAAAGAAGGCAGGGAAAATGGATCAACTTAAAACATTATCATGAAAGCTTGTCTGTCATACTTTTCTATCTGTTTGGGTTTTTATTAATAGAGAATAAAACGTATTAAATCCAGTTCACTGGGAATAAGGAGGAATGGTATCCCAGAGGTTTGTGTTTTGATGGAGTAACCTATGCTGCACCATGCAGTGTCCATAAACCAGCAACGTGCACATACCTCAAAGGAATGAGGAAAAGCCAAACTGGAATCTGGATGTGGAGGATGCAGTGGGTGTAACAAAGCTGCAGTTTGAACAGAAGCCATGAAAGGGGTTTGGTTCCCCTGGTTTGGTTCCAGCACACTGTACACATGCCCATGGGCAGTGACTGATCCCGCTGTGCATGGCCCAGGTGTGCTGCAGCCACCAGTGCTGTTCCTGGGGTTCAGTGTGTTTGGGGGGGTCCTGAAGGGTGCAGGGGCACAGGCAGCAGAAGGGGTGGTCCAGCTTTTGTTTCTACTGTGTTTTTTTACAGAACCTTGTAAAATGGGGCAGAGAAGCCCCTGTGTCCTCGCAAGAGGAGACTGGAATATAGAGATGTCATCACTGTTATTGAATCTGCAGTTTATTCCTTAATTAAAGGCATTTTCAGAGAAAAGGGTTAAACTTCCATGCTGAAAACCATTTTCACTGGCTGGAAACCTAATTAATGGATTGTAAAAATTACTTTCCTCAAGAGCAGCACCTGAAACAGTAGTATTTAAACAGGGTAGTTTATGCTCCATGAGGTTACAAGTACACCTTTGCTGATCCTTAACATTCCTTGTATAATTCTTAAAAATGCCAAGAATTAAAATATTGATTATGCTAATTATTTATAAAATGTTAATATCCAAGAGCTATTCAGAACAAAATCCTGTGCATAAGGAGCAATGATGCAGAACGTGGCCTGTCCTGAGAGGTTATTGATCTCCACAGTGATGTATCAGGGCAGATTATTGTATATATGTATATTTTTTTTCCATTGGTATTTCAGTTACTCTTTTGATCTGAAAATCTTACAGCATCAATGGCTTGGAGCAGATGCAGTTGGGGTTGAGGATCTCCCAAATAAACCACCACACACCTCCTCATGCTTCCAAGTCACATAGGGAGAGGAAAAAATCCCCCCAAAACCCGAGACATGTCAAACCACAGAGCAGGGAAGATTATACGTGGATATGTCATGGACTCTGAAAATCCCAAAGCTGAGGCCACGGTAAGAGAAGTGAAAAGGTGTTCCAGAATGAAAACTACCTGGAGGGAAAAGCAAACCAATATTCTGGAGATGCTTTGGAGAGGCATGAATGCAAGGGTGCTGCAGGGCAGTCATGCAGTGATGTGGTTTGGGGCTGGGCAGTACCAGGACCTGCTGCTCCCCACCATGCCTGGGGCTGAGCCCGCAGCTGAGTCCCCATTGCATTCCCAGGTGGTGTCAACATTTCCTAGAGCTGCTCCTGCCCAAATCAAGCTCCACTCACTCTCAAAGACGAAATGTCCCTCTCGAGGCTGGTGCCTGGCAGGGGCCCATTGGGGAGTGAGCCCAGGAAGGGCACTGTCCCTGCTGTGCCAGGCACTGGGCAGAGGGGGGTGTCAGGGCTGGGTGGTGGCCAGTGCTGATCTCCACTTAGTGCCACATTGCAGGGAAGAGAATCTGATACGAGTCAGAGCAAATGCAGCTCTCAGGCTCTTACTGATCAAGCCTCACACAGAGTGTGCTATTTCTAATACATATTTTAGGCAGTAAAACATCCTTCAGAGAGGGCTGCTACATTTCCGTTGTGTGCCTTCTTGCTGGGAGAAGCCCGCCTTAGCTGCTTCAAATATTCAAATGCTTGATATATAGTTACTGTTTTATGGAAAAATGCCTCCGGGTGAGATGTGTTTAATAGAGAGAGGCTAATATGTGAGTGATTTATCTCATTTTGCTAAGTTCATGCCTGTAATTCAATAACCCCATGAGCTACACTTAACTGTATTCAATAAAGATGATCTAGAGGAGATGTTCACGCAGGTGAAAGATTCAAGAACTGGAGGAAAGGTTGTTATAAATAAGTGGGTTTGAAGTAAACAGGGAGCTCAGGCAGAACTCTCCCCCAGGATAAATGTCTTGAGCATCATTAAACCAGTACAAATGGCTCTGTGAGCTGCAAAGATTTCTTCCTCTGAAAGGAAAAAGCTGTGAGAGAGACTTTCATTAGGGAGAAAATGCCACCTTGCGCTCCGGCCATGACCCAAATCCTGCAGCAATCCTTCGCGAGCTGTCATCTTGGGGAGCGTCCCCAGCAGAGCGTGCCGGATCCTCTGGCACTGAGATGGTGTTACAAAGGGCACAGGAAGATGGTTTTACAGGCAGACAGAGGAAAGAGGTGTGACAGCCCAGGGTTTTATTCTCCGCCTGCTTTAGTAAACCTTCAGACACGTACCTGGGTGTGCAAAGTGCTTTACAGACAGTGCTGCGTGCAAACTCTGACAGCGTGACAAGGAAATGTGGTCTCTAAAAGCTGGTCAGGACTGTAATTGCCTAGTTCGATTGCAAAACTAAAGTAAACAGCACTGGCAGCTGAGTCACCCAATTGCAGACCTGAAGCACTTCTAAGTTAGGTCTAAAAATATCTTGTATGCTTCTAAGTTACTGGCTGTATGGAGAAGAAAAGGGCATTGAAAAATAAAGGCATCACAGCATTGACAATGACTGCACAAGGGGCTTTGGGGTGAGGTGTGAGTGTTGTCCCGGGCCCAGTACTGGTGGCTCGCTGTGTGCAGCTGCAGGTGCCATCCTGGGCCAGGAACAGGCTCTCAGCCTCTGCCCACAGCCAAGTGCAACAGCCCACTCCAGACAGCCAGCTCCTAGTTGAATGTGTAGAGCAGTTGCAATAGCAGGGGAAAGGGAGTGTTTTTCAGCCAAAAAAGTGATAGAAGAGGTCTGGGGACAGCAAATAGGCCATGGCCATTCATTGGCTTTAACCAGCCAACACCTTGGAGGCATGGAGCAAAAGCAGGAGGCAGCAGCTTCAAACCAGAGAGGTGCTTTCACACTGCATGTCATTACACAGTGGGGCTCTGCCATGGTAGCCTGGCAGTGCTTGCCACAGCTTCAAAATGTGGCAGGAAAAAGTCATGAAAGGAAAATAATATAAACTCTATTGCCTACAGAGACACTAACTCCGGCCTAGGAGGTCCCTTGGATCCCCAAGGTGGGGAGGAGAAATTGGGAAGGTGCTACAGTGGGTTCACCCTCTCCTCACCCTCCTCCCATGGCATCTGTGGCTGGTAGGGACAAGTTGTGGGGTCAGATGGACATTTGGTCTGACCAAGGGCGACTGCTCCTCTGTGACAAGCAGTCTCACACAGTGGGGGCAGCTGTCCCAGAGCCTCCACATGAAGGTCACTCCATGGCTGCAGCCTGGCAAATGTGCTCTGCTCAGCCCCCTGAGTCCTGCAGTGTGGCCACTCGCCCAGCTGGAGCCTTTTGATATGGGATGCCTTTGCCTGGTCATTGCCTACAGTCAAAGCCCAAAATCTTCAAAAATTTGGAAATCATCAGCCTTGGAGCAAAGTGAGTGAGAAGAGACACTGAGCTGGCAGGGTTAGAGGAGGAGATGAGAGAGCAAAGGTGCCAGCACCCCTGCGGCACTGGCTGCTGCTACCACAGCTCCTGGTGCAGGTACCACCAAGAGCTTGGGCACTGCTGAAGGGAGTGGGAAGGGCCTAGGGAGCTGTAGAATAGTTGGCAGAGACAGAAAGGAGAGCAGATGGAGGAAAGGATGAACATGAGCAGTGGGAGCACCCCAGTCTGTGCAACCCACCATGGTACACATGCTACTAGCTTCTGGTTTTGACTTCTCTTCCCAGTAATTGTTGCATTGGAATAAACAAACCAGTTCTTACTCCCTGCAGAGCCTCTGGTGTTTCTGGTGCCCACAGTCCTCTTCAAAGACCCAGCAGCTGGATCAAGAAAGGAGATACAAATCTTGTTTCTATCCTGACACATCACTGCCACAGATGGGGCTGGCAGCAGCAGCCTGGGCTGAGGCACAGCCAGCTGCTCAGCTTGTCTGGGATGGAGCTTGGGATGACTGGAGCACTGAAAGGGATTTTCCAAAGCATGTGTCACAAAGCTGACAGGTTTTGGTTTTCCTGCTACTTTCAGAAGAGACTTTGCTTGGCATGAGCTCATCTGTTTATAAGGTTTGGCAGGGGCAGCCAAACCACTCACCCTGCGTGGGCTGTGTGCAGCCTCACAGCACCTCTCTTGGTCCTTGCCAGGGCCTGGCCCTGGCATCCCACACTGCCCATTCCAGCCAGTCTAATGGGCCAAGTGGCTCAGCAGGAAGCCTAAATGTACTCAAGTCTGTGGGGTGAAAGTTAGGAGGGACTGAACCTTGAGTCCAGGACAACCTCCAAGGGTTTCTTTAGGTCAGTCACTCTTGTGCCTTTCCAAATGTTTAGGAAGTGTCATTTTTTCCAGCTGGTTCAAACAAAGACTACTGTTGATGTTTTTCTAAAAGCTTTCCAAAGAGGTTTTTGAGCAAAGCTGTACAGGCCAGAAGTATTAACAGAGATGTGCAAAAGCTCTGGAGAGCAAAAAACCTCTTCTGGATTGCATTTGTTCCTCAGTCTCTCCATAGAGTAGCTAATTGAGATTTTTTTCCCCCCTGTGGTTGTTATTCATTTTGGTTGTTGATACGTTTGTAGCATTTATGTAAAACACTCTGCTAAAATTTATCCCAGTTGTCTTTTCACCCAAAAGCCACAGAAATATGATGTATTATATTAGGCACTGATCTACCACCTCAGTGATCTCCCTCCTTCACATACTTTGCAGTTCTCTGTTCAGCATCTCTGTTTGCTGTGTTGCTTGCACACACTGTAACTATTTTGCATCCCATCTGCCCTCAGCAGTGGTACCCTGGTCACCTGCACCAGCATCCATGCAGGGAAAAGTCTAGGGTAATCTGAAAGACACAATAATCTCTCTCTCTCTCTCTCTCTGGATCTGAATAAGCCAACCCTTATGAATAAGCAGAGTAATAAACCCTTAATGCAGTGTGATTAAAAAGTTATGGTTCCCCCAGCAACCCGAAGGCGGCTGCCTCGTGCGTGCTGAGGGTCTGAGATGGCTTTGCTGGGGAATTAATGCCTTCATCTGCCTCCTCCGTGCGACACAGCCGGGCTGGGGTTGCCATGGGAATGGGAGGTCAGGCTCTGCCTGGTGTGAACCCTGAGAAACTCTCTGCTCCCCTGCCCTGCCCTGCTCTCCTGTGCCCCGGTGACTGGCAGCTGCCTCCTCCAGCTGCCTGCTCCCAGCACGGGGCCTGGGAGCAGCTTCCTGCCCCTCAGTCCAGGCACTGACTTCCCCACACCTGGCATCTCTGTTTCAAACCCCTTTTCTTCATCTTTCCCTCAGCACTCAGGGCTTCCCTAAATGTGCTCTTTTTGTTTTGGTTTCTTTCAGTGCTCAGTCCCCAGTGAGGCTTGTCACACTGCCACCAGTCTTCACCTTAATCAGCTCTGGTCAGTCCTCTCAGCTCACCCTCTCCTTCTTTCTTCTCCCTGTATCCCCTTACTGGGGACACCAGCACCTGCTGAGCCCTTTTAGATGAGGGCTCAGCAAATCATTTGTGTAAAATACATTGGATGAATGTCCTGAATACTTTGAGTGGGTGATGCCATGCCCCTTGTTTGCTCAGAGCAATGTGTGAGTCTAGTCCACAAACAGCATTGATCTCCAAGGCTGTCAAACACCGGTACAATGAAACAGGAGGTTTGGTTTTTGGAGGGCAGATCTGGAAGAAATTCAGGTAAGGAACCCTGTGGGCAGGAGCAAACCCAAAGCGAGAATAAGGTATGAATTCTGAGAATAATTAGCCCTTAGGAGCTCTCAGCCAGGATTTATGACACACCTCGGGGGTTTAATGAAGTCAGAGCGTCTTTCTCACAGATTCACTCCTGCTTGGGCAGGAATCGCTGGGCAGGATGCGGGAGCCCCTGGCTGCGATTTTATGGCCACTTATACAGGAGGTTGGGCAGCTGATGGCAGTGGCCCCTCGGCCCTCCCAGTTATGACTCCATGAATTTCAAACTGCTCATTCCCTTGTAATAGGTGTAATTTACACAGAACGAAATGTCACCCAGGCAATGGCCGGGAGCAGTGAATGCCGCGTAGCTGCCGCCACAGCCCGAGGCAGCCGGCCCTGGGAGAGGCAGCTTGCCCCTGGCAGCCCCAGCCTGCTGCATGCAGCTCCCCTCACTGCAGCTCCTGAAAAGCTCACTTGGGAGGAGTTGGTCACACAAAGAAATCTTAATAATCCAAACGCTGCCTCCTGGTGTGACAGGGACCTCCCATAGGTCTGTGCACTGGCAGCATGAATAGGACATTGGCTGTGAACAAAATACTTGGTGATTTTCACAAATCTCTTTACAGATGTTTTTCTTCCCTCTCCATCACCACCTCCCCTAGCAGTACATATCCTTCTTGCTCTTCTTCGCTGCCACCACTTTCCCTGCTAAATTAGACTTCAGTAGAACATGTCTATCTCTGGTTGCTGTACCATGACTATCCATCAAATTCCATAATCTCTGTTTTGTTTTCACCCACTTTATCTGTAGGTAGCATTACTCAGAGACTATGACTACAGAATAGCAAATAAACATTCAGAGGGGTTTTTTTTCCTTTTTCCTTATAATTTCAGTGTGATTAGAGATGTAGCCTGTTAAGCCAAAACAGACAAGAGGCTAATGAGAGGTCCTGTTTTAATTCCTCATGAAGGGCAGGTAGGAAACCACAGGTTACAAGGGATCTTTCTCCTGCAGGACACATGCTGCAGTGAATGCTGGACTTTTACTGAGCCTGGAGAAATCCTTGAAAATGAGGATCCAGGATTTACAGACTCCTATCTCCTCTCTGCCTCAGTTTTGTGGGGATCAATAGGTCTCTGGGCCCAGGGATTTCACCTAGAGAGCAACATGACTGATGCAGCAGCACTGCCCATGTGTGGTGTCTCCTGGCAGAACTAGAGGGAAGGTATATGAGCAGTTTGGAAGTGAGTTATTTCCCCCCTACTCCCTGTGTTAATGGCAAGTTGGAAGCTAGGCTGCTATTGCTAGTCTGTAAATTCATGCCATTACATGAGAACTGCAGCTTTCATTCTTTTGCAAGAAGTGGGAAAACTTGTAAAAGAAGACTTCATGTGTATTGGAATTCACCTTGGGATTCCTTAGCTTTATTGCTGATTTGTTGAGCAAGGCGCCTTCACACTGTTAAGAATGTACCCAACAAAATGAACAGCACTTAAGCAATTGGCCACTCTTCAGGATTGTGAAGGGATGAGCAAAGCCAAAATATAAACCTAGGTTCAGCTGTGTTCAGCTTTCCCCCTTAACTCCTGCTGCAGTGTATCAAGATGATTTAATCCAGGGACAAAATAGGCAGACAAGGACTGGGCCCAGGAGCAGCCTGCGAAATCCAGTCCCAGCCAGCAACCCCTGGATACCTGTCAGATGTATCTTAAAGGATGAGCACCTGGCTGTTAAGTGTATTAAATATATTCCAGATTAGCTGAGCTGTGGGAGATGTGGTTGGGCTGTGGGAAGCAGAGAGGAGCTCTGTGGAGGGTCAGTGCCTCTGCCACGGGCTGTGAGGAGGGTGTGCCCCACACTGTGAGGTCCTGGCACCTGTGTGTGGCACCTGCCCCTGGGTTGCTGCTGGACACTGTGCTTGAACTGCATTTTTGAGTGCTGCTTGTGTCAACTAGACACAGATAGTCTGGCTTAAAAGTAATCAGTCAGACCTGGAGAGGTCTATGAAAATCACAGAGTGTGAAGAGCAAATGGGACAGCTTGGTTTTTAAATTAATGTAACTAGTTTCACTGTAAATTCTTGTTAGCCTAGGTTGGCTTTTCTCTCTGAATATTCATGAAGTGAGTTCTCCTCAGCTGCCCTGAGCTCTGCAAACAATGCAGTCACCTGAACAGGGGGAAGAATTTGCATTCCTCTTTGAAGACTGGTGCACGGACATAGCAGCAATTGTTCCATGAAGGTTTCCCATTTATGAGATTGATGACGGAAACCAGTCTCAGCCTCTGTGTCTGACTGTGGGACTGCTGTGCTGGAGGCTCTGGGCTTGCAGCTTCCGGGCACATGGGCAGCCGAGTCTTTCGGGGAAGGGGCCCTGGGCAGGACCCGGGCACAGGCCCAGCTTCCCTGCGGGGGCTGCAGGAGGAGAGCTGCTTTCCTGGCCGGCACGGAGCTGCTGAGCTTCCTGGACACAGAATGAAATGTCCTCCATGGGGCAACACAGGCACTGCCCAGCAGGCCAGCGCTGGCCCGGCCTTCCTGATATTCGCTGCAGCTACAAGGATTGTTTTGGCAGGCTTAGTTGACTTCTTCCCTGCGCAGGCATCGGACAGAGAGGAGCAGGGTGTGCCTTGGTGCTGACAGCGGGGCAGGGCGGGGCTGTGAGCGGGGATTGAGGGCACTGCGGCCTCCCTGGCTCTTGCCCTCCCTGGAGCCAGCCACAGCCCCCGCTCCAGAGAGAGCCTTGCAAGCTCTGCCAGGCAGAGCAGCCCTGCCGGCAAGAAATACACGGAATCTGTGGGAGTTTATGTGGACTGGTGACGGCGATGCTTCCAGTCTTAGCCCCGAAAGCTGCCAGGTGAGTGCTCACCTGTCCGATGGGCACACAGACCTGTGCCACTCCCTTACCTCTGCGGAGGGACCTCATGCCCCGGCACAGCCACAGCCAGCACGCCTTCGGGGCAAAGGAATGTTTTTAGATTTGGTGTGAAAAGGACTGTCTGGGAGCTCTACATCACTGGTTCCAGTCCTCAGCAGCCGCGGGTGATCACCGCCTTCCATTTCCCTCAGAGACTGATCAACCTCGTCATCACCTTCCTGCCCTCGTTGTCCTCCCCAGCAGTCATCCCCTCTTCCATCTTCCAGACCATTCCCATGTTAGATCACTCTTGCGATGGTTTTGTTGCAGTCTCCCTCCCGCCCGGCCGCTCCAGCAAACCCCGCGGAGCTGGGAGAGGCGCACCCAAGTGTAGTACGGGATCACACCATAAGAGGGAGATGATTCCCTGTGGATTTTCCGGGGGACCTGTAGCCCTGTCCTGAGTGGCGGGGGCCAGTGGAAAAGGTGGGCACAGAGCTCTGGCAGAGAGAAGAAGGCGGCGACATCTCAGGATCCCTCACCCTGGGAATGTGGTGTCCTTTCCATGGGTTTATCCCAGGAGGTTGTCAATAGGTCTTGGGAAGGCTGCTACACCTGAAGGATAATTTCAGGTATTCCAGCATGTTGAAACACAAAAAGGGCTGCAATATCTTCTAGCCAAAATGTTTTAAATATTGTTCTCTGTAAAGTCGGTTTCTAACAGGTCCACAGAAGAAAAATATTAATTTCTTCGCAAAACCAACCTTCCTCCTCCAAGGGAGGGAACTTCTTTCCCCAAACTTAGACCTTTTGAACCATGCTTTTTGAACTTTAACAAAAGAAGGGAAAACCCAGATCAACTAAAACATATGTACCAGTGTGGGTATTTTGCATTAGCACCCTGGCTGCCTCGGAAACAGCACCCCCTTCCTCGGTGTTCATTTCTGGAAGAGATCTGAATTCAGCGACAAGGTGTGAGACATTTTGAAAAGTCTTCATTAAAGTGCTGAGATATTTCTCACCTCCTCCTCCTCTTCCCATCACACCTTTTTTTTCCCCGCCTTCCTTCTCTCCAAGCCTTGTCACAGGAGGTTAAGAAGCAGAATTACATTAATTGCCTCTTTCTTCCAGTCCACAGCGATCTCCCAAGTGGCAGGCACTGTTTTTGCCAAGACTGTTTGAAGCTGGAAAGGGCCTGAACTTTGTGAAGCTCAGAAGTTCCTGTGGTGGCCCAAGAACAGACTGAAGTATCCAACACACAGCAGCCTTCTCCACTCCTCCTGTGCTCTGGTGCTTCCAGCAAATGTTTTCAAAAAGTCTTGCCTGAGGTTGCTGTTGGCTGCTTGGCTCTGTGGAATGTGCATGGCCTCCCAAGGCATTAGGGAGAAGGCAGAGAGAGGGACAGCAGCCTGCTATGAGAAGCTACAGTGGAATCTCCTCAGTATCTTTGCTCAGCCAAAGGTTTTGGGCTGCCAGGCTTTTGTGGGAGGCACATGAGCAACAGGGAGTCCACAGGTGCCAGCGAAAGTCAACAGGCAGGTACCAAGCAAGAAAATCTCTTGCCAGGGCAAAACCTGTGGGTTGGTCTTCAGCAGGAGGGATGGGAGCAGGGAAATCCTTGAGGGTGGGACTGTGACAAGAGAGTGGAGCAGGTCTCTGGTGGCTTTGGTGTCCCCTACATTCATGTCCCAAGAAACTTGTGTCCATAGGTTATAGCGTGCAGCAGGTCATGGACAGTGAGAGATGAGGCAGAGATAATGTTGCAGCCCCCCAGTTTAACATCAAGCACTGGCAGGAGAGAGAAGGATCCCGTCTCCCAGACCTCAGAGGGCATCACATCAAAGCACAAAGTGGAGATTGCTGCACCATAGCTGGTAGCAGATTTGCCCAGGAGGATGAAGACAAACTCACAGGTTTCCTGCCTTCCCTGTATGGCCAAGAAGTCAGAGTTGTGAGCACTTGCTCTCTGGAGCTAAAAGCCATAACCACCAAAGCAGGTCCATTTCTAGTTTGGTGCTAGAGAAAGTGGCTGAGAGAGCAAGAAAGTGGCTGAGAGAGCAGCCTACCAGAAAGTTTCCCAAAAGGTAGGATCACCCTCTTCCTCTAGTGAGCACCTGCCTAGGTCAGAGCTGCTTTATGTTAGACATTTTACCAAAGGACAGTTGCTTTTCTGAAGAGCTTGTATTAACAACACTTTCTGCTTTCTTCTTGTATTTCTTTTTGCATTTCTTTTTGCATTTCTTTCTAGGGTACCTTCTGAAAGAAAAAACAAAACAAAACAAAAAAACAACAAAAAACCAACCTAACAAACACCCAAAAAACCCCTCAACCCCCTAAACAAGCAATCAAAAACCCCCCAACCAACAACAAAACCCAAAAAATCCAAAACCAAGCTACTCTAAACATCAACCAGTGAAATTCTCTACAAATATCAAACAAAGAGTTACTCCTTATGCTAAGGTGCTGCAGTCAGTGTACATGAAAGCAAGAACCACAGGGATGTGTCCAAGGGGCTCACTGAAGTGCCAGGAGAATGTGGGACATGGCTAGGGCCATTTGGGAGCTGACAGCAGTGCCAGATTTTGTTCCCAGAACACACATTGTTTTCCAGGCGCATGGCCAAGATGGAACTACTGTTCCCAACCCTGTAAAGGACTGGCCCAGAGCAACATGCTTCAGTAATGGGCAGCAGAGCCTGCTTTGAGCAGGCCCTGCTTTGCCTTTTCCAGAAAGTTGAATCATTCTGATGGAGGACAAGAGGCTGACTGAGCCTTTGGTACAGGCAGGCAGAGCACTCACATAGATCTCCTCTACTTCTAACAAAGAAGAAGGAGGACCTCCACAATACCCACAAAGACTTACAAAAAAAAAAACAAAAACCAAAACCAAACCAAAATTCAACATTGTTGCCTTTGGACAGTGAATTTCTTATTAGATGCACATTAATTTCCAGTGATGTTTTGAGCACAAAGAAATTAATTTTCTTTTTATGAAAATATCTTCTTGTAACTTCCAGAGGACTAGCCATTGAAGTATCTTTTTTCCAAGAAAAAAATAGAATTGAGTAACAAATGTCTACCCAGAAATAAAAGAGAAAGAGAAATCAATACTTCCTTACCAAGCTATAGTGTTCAAATCGAATTCCCCTTCCCAGCTGTGCCCTTGGCCCAGTTAAGGAATGATGGGAGATGCTCAATAGTCTCTCAGGTGGACTGGGGCTCTGGTGACCCTGGGATTCATCACATCTCCAGGAGGAAACAGTCACCTCTGTACTTACTCAAGACCAAAGAAGTTCATGAGGGCTTAAATCCATCCTCACCTCATCTCCCATTGCCACCCTTCCAGGTTCTCCTTTAATGTCCTGGTCAGACTTCATCACTCAGACTTTGGGACTGCTGCTCAGGAAGAACAAAGTGTATCACCTTTGGGAGGGAAATGGCTGTTTTGTCTAGCTTGGAAATTTGACAATCATTTGATTGCTTGAAGTTCCCTTAAATTGTAGAGAAGGATCCTAGGAAGAGTGTTTACGGTCCATGGGAAACTCCATGGAACTGATGAGGAGATTCACTTTTTCTAAAGCTCACTTGTGGTCCAAACCAGAACAATAGTGTAGACACATCCTTTGCAACTGCCAACCATCCAACATAGCTAAGCTAAGCTCATGTTTACTTTAAGAGAAGTAAAATGGTCCCCAAAAGCCAGAGACTGCCTTGACTACAATGGCAGAGCAGAAAGGTCCTTGCAGAACACTCAGATTTTCCTCCACCATCCTGCACACCCCAGCACACTCTGTGTCACTGCACACAGCTGGGCCCAGCTGTGCTTTCAGCTCTGCCTTTTGTGCTCCCACAGCTTTCACCCAGAACACACCAAAGCTGTGTGTCTGCAGGGGTGCAAGATCAGAATCAAACCTGCTCTTCAACCCTCCAAAGGCACCACTCTGTGCCTGTGCAAGGCCACTGGACTCCTTCCAGATGAGCTGAGCTCTCCAGGATGGAGAAAAATTCCCCATGGCCCTGTTTTGCCATACAGCTATTTTACTGTTTATGTGCTGGCTGTTCATCTGTAAATGCAATGCAGAATTGGCCCCTAAAAGAGAGTTCAAGTCAGCGATGGAAACGTTTTTACTTAAATGAGCTTGTAGACAAAGACAAACAAAAGAGACTCTCTGGAGTCCGTTAATTAACAGCATTATGTCATCTACAAGACTGCAGTAGGTAAGGGCTGTCCAAGTGTTCTCAGCATTTCAGCCTCAGAACACTGTAGTTCTCTGCTTTGGTTAGGAAAAAGCTGTCTTTCTAGGGTTGCTCTCTGTTAATAAGGCTTCTGCTGCTGCACAAATTTGGGCAATCTAATTATGCACGCCTTTTGTTTGAAAGTTTATGTAACTAGCAAGTCAGAGCTTCTTTTCAGAGTGTTTGAATGGTATCTCTTCAAGAGGTCAAGGGAGGAAATGTGAGATAATAGAGAAAAAAAAAAAATCAGAATCAGCGGCTTTCAAGTGCATCCAGGGGTTGCAGTGCTTCAGTCTGATTTGGGAACCAAGGAATTTCTGTAGTAAAAGAGACAAAGATACGGGA
>VXBB01019267.1:602232-621052 GCA_013399915.1 Illadopsis cleaveri
TATCTCTTCAAGAGGTCAAGGGAGGAAATGTGAGATAATAGAGAAAAAAAAAAATCAGAATCAGCGGCTTTCAAGTGCATCCAGGGGTTGCAGTGCTTCAGTCTGATTTGGGAACCAAGGAATTTCTGTAGTAAAAGAGACAAAGATACGGGAGGGAGTTTATGAATAGAAACAATAGGTGGTGCAGTGGCTGCTGATAATATCTTTGCAGAATTAGGACTTTATTCTTCCTGGTGCTTAAAGCTCATGGGGGGGGTGTGGTTGGAGTGGGTTTTTTGGTTTTTTTTTTTTGGTTTTTGGTTTTCTGTGTATTTTTTCACTTAAGGTTACAGCTTTGCTGCGGAAGTGAGCTTTCTGGTATCCCTCTAGCTCCATCGAGGAGGATAACATAACATATAGCCCATGTAGCCTCTTTAGCTAACATGGGAGGTAAACATGTGAGTGCTTGTAAATTGTGGATGCAGTGCTCAGACTAGGAGCTGGGGGGGAATTTCACAGCCATTAGCCAGCCTACCAAAACCAAAGCAGTAAAACTTACCCGAACACTCACAGCCTGTAATTCTCCAAGTGGCATGTTATCCAGGGGAATTTATACACATTTACCAGGGAGGTGTCAGTCAGGAAATTTACTGTGTCTCTTAAACCCAGCCTTTTCAAAACACAATTATTCCTCTCTGTCGACTGTGCAGAGAGCTTGGGTGCAGTAGGATGGTGCTGCAGGAGCTCACCATTGCTGCAACAATGCTCTGCTCCCTTTCTGCCCCCTCCCTGTCCTCCCTGAGCATGGATTGTCCCTATCCTTCTTTCCCCAGGCTCCATCCCTCCCCTGTGCCCCTCCCCCCGCCAGAGCCCGTTAACTCCAGTGGGTCAGCAGGAAAACATTCCCTGCTTGCTTTGTCTGTGAAGACTGACTTTAGGGCCTGGAAAATGGAGAGCCAAGGCCTGAATGGCTGACCCATTTCACACTGTCATTTTCAGCCTAAGTGACCTAGAGATCTCACCCTGGGGTGATAGCCAAAGCTGAGCCATGTTTATTCAACTGCCTTAATTCTCCTCCCTTGTGAAACTTTCTAGCCACAGTCCACTGACATTATTTGGGTTATTTCATGCTCTCAGAGGAGAACAAGGCTTTCAGAAGCTCTGTTGTGCTGATTGTGACATTTCCTGGAGGGAGAAGGATGGAAATAAGGAAATATTTAAACGGGCATCTGGGCTGCAAGTAGACAGCAAAATATGTGAGTTTCACCATTTTCCCCCCTGTGATCAGTTACAGGACATATTATGTTATAGCAATGTATTACATTATCTTGTCGGGAGACCCGGGAAAAGACGCTGTAGATATTTAAGGTAGTCCTTAGTCTGACTCCTAAATATCATTCTCAGCATTTGCTTTTTTACATCTGACTCCAGCCCTGAGGTCTATAAACCAGGGACTTCCACACTGGGGAAAAGGTTTCTGCTTCTGTAGAGGTTGACACCGTGATGGTGGGATGGTGCCTTCAGCCCTTTCTTCTGAGAGCAGATATATGTTTTATGCAAGAGAACCTAAGCAAACAGGCACATTGTGTTGCAGGGCTGAGATTAAAACTGTATTTATGCTTTGCTGGCAAATCATCTAACAGACACCTGAACTTATCTCTTGGTGGGTAGATGGGGCTTTGTCTTACCAGCAGTGTCTGTGTTTACATTTGGGGTGGGCTCAGAGGGGCCTGATGAGGGTGAGGTGCTCATCTGCAGATATCACAAGCACATTAACAAGGAGAGGAGAGATGTGAGGGAGCCTTCACTCTGAGATACAATCAAGTCCCTAAGGATCACTGAATTTCTGGAAAAGGCTATTCTTAGGGCTGGTATCTCCTAATGCTGAGTCCTGGTGGTGAATTCCTCAGCAAGCAGAAGCAACATCTTTCCCAGCCTCTCTTCTCCTCTAGGGACTTCTCAGAGAAATGTCTCCCACTGTTAGCAGCCAGCCTGAACTATCACCCCATCTAATTGTTTGCAGGGGAGATGGAAGCCACAGCTTACTGGTCAAACTGCATGTGGCCAGCCATTCAAAGATAATAGTAAAGACAATAATTATTCTGCAACTGGTGTTTAATGTGTTGTTCATAGAGGTTTCATGATGTCTTCTGGGAGTCTCTGCTGCTGCAGAGCTCTTTGCTGACTGAGGAAATCTGGGAAATACCTAGAATATAAGGGCTGCTGAAACAGACCTTGCTGCTCAAAGATGCCTCATACCTACACAGCTGCATGTGCCACAAATCTCTGAAAACCACAGGTACCACTTCCTATAGAAATCAAAGTAAAAGTTCTGTGTTAGGATATGCTAGAGGCACAGGGAAACGTACTTATGAAATTACTTTACTGGGCAAATAATAATGCTAAAAGAGGAGAAAATTACACAGAGGGCAGTTCTTACTTCTGTTATATGGCAATGAGTCAGAGCCTGAGTAAAACTTCTGCTAGATTTATTCCTGACCAATCACACAAAAATTACTGGCAGAGGCTTTGTTGTTTTTTGCAGATTTCCAGAAAGCAAATAAAGCATTTTCTGTAGAATTTTTCAGTCCTCTCACACAGTCTTGTAGTTCCTTTTTTCTGCAACTGAATATCTCATCTTGTCAGAACAAGGCAACAATGCATTTTGAAAAAAAATCCAAAGAATTGCTCTGAAAATATGACTTTCTCAACCAATCTTACTTGTATTTAAAATGATATATGATGATCTATCCACCAAAGTATTTGGAGATCTTTATAATATTGATTAACTATGAACCACCTTCTAATTATATCACCTCTATATTTAACATCATTAGGAACACATTAGCTTTACAAAACCTTACCAAATTTGGTCTTGAAAAATAAACCTAAATTCACAAACACCATATCAACTTGACTGCCTAGTCTGAGTTCATTCCACTCAAAGAAAATATCAGATCACAACATTTTATTGACCTGGTGTTCAAATAAATATAGCTAATGATTGGTAGAGAAAAGGTGAATCATTCATATTCCTGTTTCTGTTTTCTTTTTATATGAATTACCAGAGTTTGAAAAACTTTTCTTGGCTGAACACAGGCCATGTTTTGGATCAGTTCTCCATGAAGTAGATGAAAATCTTGCTTGAATGATTCCCTCTTTTTCATTGTACTCAGGTGAGAAAAAAGACATAAGGCAGTGGGGTTTCAGCTATGGTATAAAGTAGGTTTATAAACAAGGTAAACCAGAGACTTCTCAAAAGGCACTGGATATGATTTCTTTTGAGGAAAGTAATATCCCAGCTGAAGAAAAGAAAAAATCACATTGGAACACAGAAGAGCAAGAGTGTAGCTGTTTAACTGGAACACTTGAGAGGATGCATTGGGTACTATACAATGCAGAATAATCTGTGAGCCAAGTGCAGTGTCACAGATCCTGGGCAATTGCATGTGGTCTGTGAATAATGGCTCTGCAGCAGAGCTGAGCACTCCCCTGTCCTTGGGAGGCCCTTGGTGACAGCACCTAATGTGTCTGGAGAGAGTCATTGATGGGCAAACTCAACAAGACCAATATCACACATCAAAATAAATTTGGGGTTCACCAATCTGAATCCTGTGTGGATTCAGTATCATAATTAGAAGCAAACCAAAGCTTTAACCTGAAGAAACAGCAGTTCTGTCTGTTTTGAATCTTGCCTGTGGATTCTGTGCAGTGATTCTCTGTGCACTCACATCCCTCCTTAGAGGTAAGAGATAATGCATTTCTTGCCTGGGAAAGCAGTAAAATGCAAATTCTTTACCAGAGAAATGGCCTATCGTGGGGCAAAGGTGCACCTCCCCAGTCCATCCAGGGCTGACACAGATTATACACTCCTATCTGAGCCTCAGACTGCTTTGGCTAAAGCCCATCCATTTAATTCAAATCATTTTCAGTTTTATCAGGAAAAAAGATCAGATATCTGGAATGGAAAAGTGCATTTTGAAGCAATAAATCACAGGTGTCTGTTTTGCTTGCTAAAGTTATTTATATCTTGAAAGATGGCATACAAAGGTTTGAGTCATTGCTGAACAGCTGAATTATAAAATTACTAATCTAAGGGCTAATTGCACTGACGGTTTATCATGTCAAGTTGTATTATACATGTGGGGTTTATTTGTTGCCTGACACAAATAAGGATGATTTTTCCTGGCACCACCCACTCATACCTTGTACTTACTGCCACCAGGGACTTGGGAAAAAAGCTGCAGTAATAAAATTTTAAATATCCTTACTGCAATCTCTTGCTTGAGGGGCTAATGCTGCTAAAACCAGAAGGCTTTGTAAAGTGTTGTGTGTAATGAAGGATGAGCTACAAGAACAGAATTGAAGGAACAATACCATTATCACAAATTGCAAACTTCTTCAGAGTGATGCTTGGCAGTAAATTACAGGCTGTCTGCGACTTCCTTTCTGCAGCTGTGTGGCATTTACTATCAGAACATGCAACCTTAAATTAAAGGGCAGAAAGAAAGTTGGGAAACACGAGGAAAATGCATGCACATTGTAAAGGCATATACTCTGTGCATAAGGGATTGATCTCCTGACCCAACACTGCTCTTTCCCAACTCAAATTCCACTTTAATTTCTGCAAAGGATTTAGGTGATAATCTGCCAGTGAAAACTTTTGTACATATTCATAATTAGATTTTTTTTTCTCACAAAAGCAACCTAAAAATCTATACAGCAGCCAAGTCGGACAGCCTTTTCTCCAGGGAATGTCACATCCCTCAGAAAACTATTCTTCAATTTCTTTCACCAATATCCTCTGCAGTTTGTCTTTAGCCTGTGGTTTTGTTCCTTGTTGGACTCTCAGAGGCATGGAATTCCCACTGGAGCTGCTGATATTGAGTGAAATTTTCAGGTAGGAGCTTTGGAAATTCAGTAGATTACCTCAGTGCTTACAGAAGGAAATGCTGGCATTTTATCTCCTAAATTCATCAGCTCCATCAGAGATCTGGAATTTTTTTATCAAATGTTGGAAGAGCTGAAATAACCAGGGGAAAAACTGTTCCAAGTAGTCAGTAGTAGAGGGAGGAGTGGGAGTAAGGGGTATTTTCAGCAAAGTTGTACTTGTATCTACAGGCTCAAATCCTTTTGAAACACCAGGTCACTGGCCTCATTTCCTGGTGGTGCTGCACCTGCTTTAAATTGCTCTCCTCAGGCAAAATGACCATAAAACCAGAATAGTTGACAGAGCTGACTCTGCCTCTGTGGGCGAGGAACAGGGATAATGGATCCTACATCTCCCATATCAGCTGGGGATTTCTTCTGCTCTGTGGTGCTTGGCTAAAAACCATCTCATTACAGTGTTACAGCCCCTTTGCTACAGTGCAAAACCAAAGGTGCTGGGGATGATCTCACACTTCTCAGGCCTTGTTCTGTCATACTCAGAAAAGCACATTAAAACACACAGCACAGAGCTGTTAGGAGATGATGGGAATTATCTGCATGCACTGCAGAGCCATGGGAAAAAGTAAGGTTTCTTACAGGAATTAGAAATCTTTTATAGCCAGGAGGTTATGTAGGGCCTCAGTGAAACTGCTACTCCAGCTCAGTGACTGTAATGGATGCTCTGCAACTGCTGAGCCTCTCTTTCCAACTCTTACTCACACTGCTCTGGGAAAATGGTGAGAATGTAGTGCCTTCAGGTGCCTGGTGTGTGTAGCTGTTAACAGAGAAATCAGAAATTCCCTCAGTCCCCAAAGTATCGAGGATTTATTGAACGTGTTAAGCTCAAAATCTTGTTATGGACAAAAAGGAAGAACACTGGGTAGGAGTAAGAATCTGCTGTTATCAAAATTGAAATCTAAATGATCTGATCAAAAGAATTCTTACTAATCCAGATCTAATTAGTATAGAAAAGAAAGGAATTAAAAGCAAAAATACTAGTATAGAAAAAGTTTCAATAACAACAATATGGCTAAAACTGTTATATCCACTCCTAGTATCTGGTCCTTCTTCCAGTGTTTTGCAACCCCTTCCATCACCCTTCTCTGTGCTCAGATGGATGGCTTCATACCAAAGAGGTGGGGGGCAACAGCACCCCTGTGTACCTTGTCAAATTGATAGTGTCTTCCTCCTCCTCTTAGGAGCCAGTTGGGATAATTTCTGCAAGTTTGCTAACTTGGTTCACACCTTGATTTGCCACTTCGTATTGCAACTGTATCTTACTTAAGTTAGATACTTGTTCTTTGCTGTTTGCAACCCCTGAAATGTTCTTTGTGCAGCTCCCAGATCTTCATTTCTGTAACTGCCCCTTGGTGAGTCCGTTATAGCCCTGGGCTCTGCCATGTCAGACTCTGCCCTTTTTCTTATCATCCTGCCTTCCTCTACACCACTTCACTGTGTTTAGACACAAAGGCTTAATTCTGCATGGAAGAGCTCTTCATTGCTACTGTCAATGTAAACATTATGGTTATAGCCTGCAAAAACAAGCAAAAGGAAAACTAATCAAGCATAGCCGCCTGGTCATTAGGGGGAAAAATAATAATAAAAAAAGGTAGATACAACTAACCATGCTTAAAAGAAAGCTCTAGGCAGATTAAGTAAAGTTCAGACAAGAAAAGGCTAATGAACCCCAGCCTTGAGACCTCGGAAATTCAGCACTGCATGTAAGGGCCCATTATCAGCCATGGTTACAGGGTTATGGGTGCTGGTGCTTGAAATGTTTAAGCCTCTCTGTGAAGCTTAACACTTGTGACTCGTGCTTTGAGACAAACGGGGCAAGGTCTTCCCTCCTCAGCACCTTCTGCCATGTTCAGCTGCCTCCAGCTTTACTGGACACACAATTATTCCTGTGGTACCACTGGGCTCACCTCCCTGGCTTGTTCCCCTTTTCACCTGGCTGGCTCCATGCCACTGGCTCACACACCTCTTCCTGCTGTCAGCTTCTGCTCCCCATGGTGGCCCCTGACACGCCAAAGAATATTCTGTGATGACTGCACTCTTTTCTATGTGAACAGCATTCACAGCCATCCCAAACTCAGGCTTCCTGCAGGGCCAAGCAAAGTAAAAAGAGCTCAGATCACATGTGGAGTTGAAAGACCCCCCTGCTGCTTGGGGATATATGGAGTGGGAACTGGAAGGTGGGGGCCATAACTCCAGAGTAGAAATGATCTTTCAGATTGTGGTGAGGAAAAGTTAGAGAAAAAAATAAAAATGGGGGCTGAGCTACTTTGACACCATCACTCTCATGTTGTGTTGACGTCTTCCCAGCAAAAGCTGAGCATCAAGATCAGCCAGCTGCACAAACATCTGTATCCCACATAACTAACTAAATAACTATATAATATGTATAATAACAGCCGCCTAAGAATAACATTATAATAGGGAAGAACCTTGTGGCTAGACACTGAAGAACCCAAGAAATCTTCCCAAGATAAAAAATGCAATATATAAAAAATGGAAAGAGCAAGAAATAAGAAATAGGCCAATCATTAAAGTACTGAAGGTGTAGAAAAGACAAGAAAAAAAGCAGATTTCTTACTAGGAGAAAAAGCAGTTAAGGAAAAAAAGTGAGAAAAGGTTATTATCCATTGCTTTGCATTTCTGAAGCAGCTAGCTCAAAATTTTCTCAGTGCTTGGATGTAGGAGTGAGGGCAGCACCACTGGAGACCTCAAGGTGAAAATACAAGTGCCCTAGGAGGTCTAGACATCAGCAGATCAGCCTAGGATAGTTTCAGAGAGCTCAGGTCAGACTAGCTCTTCTGCAACATATACAGAAATGGCAGCAAAGAAGGTTAGAAAAATTCTGATCCAAATGCTGCATTTAAAAATTCATTGGACCTCCAGCACCGGCTGAAGACAGACATATTGCAGGTGAAAAAAGGCTTCTGGGAACCTCAGAAAGAGTGCTAGAGCTCAAAGAACAATCTTTTGTTCAAATTACTTGCAGAAACCTGTCTCGATAAAACCCTGTACTTGGAGGGGCTGGCTGAAACACAAACACTTCCTCTTCTCAGCTGGTCGTGTAATTCTTGGTGACAGAATAGGTTAAGCTTTGCGAGTGTTGTGTTGGCCAAGCAGAAGTTGCCAAATGCTGTGGGATCACTCCAGGTTTTAGGAGTTGGCAGTCAGCTGTGCTGTGCCTCAGAGGTGTACTTTCTCCTTCATGCTTCATGCTGGGAATGTTGGAAATATTTTTGGGCACAGCTGGGTAAGGGCACCTTGTGCTTCTGCCCACAGTGACCTGCGGCACAGCCAGGTCATATTTGTGGGGTGGGAAAGGAAGCTCTGTTCATTCCTTTCTGAAGGATACTGGCAGTGCGAGAGGACTTAGGCAGCAGGGTAGGACACACTCAGCTAAAGACAAAAATATGTATTGAAATAGAAGGCAATTATGAAGCTAAACCAGTAGGAGTGATCTGGGCCTGTGTTGTGGTGTCTTGGAAAACTTTCAAAGCCTTTTTAAGCAATTGGCATGAAGCTTTCTGATGGCTATAAAAATGCCTTTTGAGAATCATCTCCCATTTTTACTTTTGCAATTCATGCTTTTAATGTCGGAAGTGCAAGCTTGCTTGACAGCCTGACGTGATGGAGTTCAGTCCAGGCAACATCAGTAGTATCTCAGCATTATTCCTGCCCTGCAAGTCTCAACCTACCTTGGAGAGAAGTGTCTTGGGGTGAAAAGCAGGTCTGTTGGTAAGGCTGCTCCCATCCTTTGTGTGGCTGCTGAGCAGGTATGAACTGAATCTGGGTTGTCATAGAGGCTCTGATCGTGATATCTTTTGAGAAGGAGCTGCCCATAGCCAATAGGTGAATTTCACACTGACACAGTAAGGTTAGATAACTCTCCTTCTTGGCTGGGTTGAAGCCAGCAGCCATAGCCATGAGGCAGGAAGTAATTTCGCTGGGAAAGCATTGTGTGTATGGTACACTTTACACAAGTTTCTGCTCCACTGAAGCGAAAGGGAGTTTGGCGTGTAAATGAGAGCTCCTCTGAATAAAGATGGATTTCGGTGCCTCGTTCAGTACTCCTGAAATTGGAAATATAGCTATGCAAGACTACAGACTTCAACCTCTATTTCTTTCTTGATGCAGAGCATCAAGAATTCATAAAGTTGTCTCCGTGAGTCACCACTAGAACTATCTCCATCGTGGAGCTGAGGAAAGGAGTCAGCAGTCTCCACACTGGCACCACAGTGTGAGCACAGGGCTTCAGTGCTTAAGTTTCAGCTTTCATATTTTTCAGATTCTGTACTGCCTTAGTGTGTGACTCTGAACTTCATATAAAGTGTTAGCAAGTTCTCTTCACAGGGTGGTTAGACAAAACAATCCTTTTCCAGCTTGAGAACCAAGAACACCATTGCAGCTTCAGGCCCAAAAGGTATAAACAACAGTGAACTGAGGAGAGCAGACTGGGAGGATGGGACTTCATAACCTGAAGCTGTAATTGGACAATTAATCCCAATATGTAAATGGACCAAAACTTACAAAAGTGTGAAAACGTGTGACCCATCATCCATCTTGGATGTAGCCTCGGCCAGGCTCTTGTACTGTCCAAGGTGCATCCTTTGAAGGCCTTTTTAATAAATACCTACTTAATAAATACCTACTTTATTCCTTTAACATTGTCTAGCCTCTGTTCTAGGTAGCCTCTCTAAGCATCACTTCCCTGTGCTGCAGCACCCCTAGGGTGTTTATTTGACTCCTGAGACAGCTGCAAATACATCAGAGTAGGTCTGAGGCTCTGCTCAACTTCAATCATCTTTTTGGGGGGTGAGGCTTCTTCTGTACTCAGCAGAGAAAGAGTAGGACAGTAAGTGAGCCCCTGCTCTGGCTCAGTCACAGGAGATCCCAGTGTTTCTCCATTCACAATAGCAGGACTCTAATCAGATGTGATTGAGTTGCCCAAACTGATTGAGTTGCCCAAAACTGTGGTGTCAGCATCCCTCCTGTGCATCCAGATGTGCTCTTGTTCCAAACCCAGCTTGCATAATCTGGACCTCTATATGCCATTAGCAGTCCTTTAAGTTTTCCAGTCTTCTCTTTTGAATGTAATGCATTTTTAATACTGCAAACATGAGTATGTAATTCAGTGCATATGTTTTGGGAGTGGGGAGCCTATGAGAATGCCAAGGAAATCAATAAAGGTTTAGTACATCATTATTCATTGCTGCGATGCCATGAGGCATTTTGTACACCCTTTAGGAGAGAGGGGGGAAAAAAGAGGAAAGCTGTTATATGTGTAGTAAAATTTGATTTGAGAGGAAGAGTTTGCATCTGAATTGCATGAAGTCTATTAAAATTTTGGTCTTCCTCAGACTAATAGGATTATGCCATTCCCGAACTGATTGTTTCCAAGCAACGATGC
Organism: Illadopsis cleaveri; assembly: GCA_013399915.1. Classification (NCBI taxonomy): domain Eukaryota; kingdom Metazoa; phylum Chordata; class Aves; order Passeriformes; family Timaliidae; genus Illadopsis; species Illadopsis cleaveri. The sequence continues at coordinate 612,563 of VXBB01019267.1, forward strand.
AGATCTTAGTATGTGTTTGCTTATCTCTTTAGTTTGCTGCTAAACCAGAGAAGCTTCCAAAGATAGCTGCAAAACTGATACTATCAGGTGTAATACATAATTTCAAAGAAATTGTTTTGAAAAGAAGGTCCATTTATCTTCTCTTTGGAAGCTGTAAGAGTGCATCGGGATATGTGTAAGGCAGCTGGAAAGTGATTTTTACTTAGTTTTTTTAACAAAGGAAATGACCTGCACTGTCACCATCATGGAATGCTCCATTATGCCATTTCCATTTGTACACAAACACCTTACTGTGTTGAGGAGCTGTTCTCTCTGGGGAACAAATCCTAAGTGGTAGCTATGAATAGCATCGCAAGGCTTCAGAAACTGCAGTTCCACAAGGCTTTTCAAATGTCCTCCAGCATAGCTGTCTAAAGGGTCAGATCTTCCCTACTTTACTAATTAAAAGCTTCCTTCATGTATTATAAAGGAATGCACAGCTATATTGACTGTATACTAAATAATAAATAGCCAGTTGCAAATGAAGTTGCCATTTTATATTCAGAACTGTTCAAGATGTGTGGAGATTTTGAAAGGTGCATTAGGATGAGATTTGAGTATTTTCTCTCTTTTCTGGATGCTTTTGGATTTGATGACATAATGGGATAAATATAATTTAGGAATCCATGTTTACTCTTCTGGCATTTAAAAAGGCTGCTTGAAGAACTCTGTTGCTTAACATCATTAATGCATTTTCTTTATAGTAAAAAACCCCTGTGCATTTATACATAATTTAATATGAAGAAATGGCTTTTTAGAGTTCTCTGACAGCTGCATAAAGAATGTAGCCCAGCTCTGTGGACATCTGAATTTCCATAGAAAGCAGTTGATCATCTCAGAAGAGAAATACATCAGCTATTTAGTGGTATAAAGCAACAAAGCACAAAGTTTAGGACTGTAAGTGAAAAATACTACTATTGATAGAAATTTTAGAAGGAATTTATTGTGGCAGAATGTAATTACCCAACTGGATGGAGTGCTGTGATTTATATCTGTGCCCGTGTAAAGTGCTTTGAGATGATTAATAACTGGCTCAATCCTTTATGCTCATAACAACACTTCCAGCACAATAGCACTGTAGTGATCTGTCATTCCAACTATTGTGTTATTGGATATATAAGACCCCTGCATTAGGCAAGCATGGAGTCTTGGGGCTGGTGAGCAGGCAGATGCAGTCCCTTTGCTATTTGCATTGCAGCCTTGCCAGGGATCTAATAAGGGCTCAGAGCCCTGCTGGGCCAGATGCTGAGCAGTACTTGAAATGAAAGATGGCTTTCCCTTTCACAAGTTCACAATTTAATTATGTGATGGGAATCAATAGAGAGATAGAGCAGAAAAGGAGGGCTGCATCATAGGAGTTGTTGCACTTCATATAATAAACACCAGCTAGAGTCCATGAGCTGTCTGCATCTCTTAAAAGACACACTATTTGATGGAAAATTAAATTATCTTGTGTACAAGTTGAAGGCAAATAATTTCTTCTCATTTGTATTTCAGCAGAAGCCAAAGATAACTGAGATTGTACTGTTCAGAGTTTGACTGCCCAATGATTCACAAAGAAAGTAAAATATAAGACAGAGACCCTGAAAACATCATAAGTGATGTGATGGTATCCCCCTTAACTTGGCTCCCTGGCTTTTTGAAGGAAGTAGAGCACTGAGGAAAAGGCAGTGAGGCTGGAATGTTTTCTCTTCTTTGGCTGGCTTGATGGTGGTGCACAGTGACTAAAAAGAAAAACAGTGAGAGCGATGATGCACAGAAGTGAGAATATAGTGGAGGAGAGGGAGGCAGAGATTGATGTAAAGGAAGACTTTGATGAAGACTTTGCAGGGGATTGTGAGGAGCCTATGAGCAGAGATTGAGTGTCTCAAGGGAAATTAGCAGTGTAATGATACCTCGTGTCTGATAGCCTTTGAAGGCTGTTTCTTGCAGTTGAGCCAACCTGGCTGCCTTGGTCCTGAAGCTGGAACTTTCCGTACTGAACAACAGGACTTGACATTTGCAAGCAAAATTACATGGTTTCCTGAAAGAATTGATAACGTGTTCAGGATTTCCACCATGCCAGTGAAAGAAAACAATATTTGTCAGATAAAGAAACAATATGAGGAAGAAGTAGATTTTTTTTCTGTAATATTTATATATTCTTCATAAAATCAAGGGCAAATTTGTGCTCTCTGGCACTGTAAAGAGAAAACAGTTATACTGGAAGAGGCACCTGGTTTTACACTGGTGTCAGTGAGAAATACTTTACTTGTTCTCTCCCTGAGGAAGGCTGTGGTTATGAGTAGCTGTGTGATTAGAACTGTCCAGAACTGGTCTTATTTTGTGCATGATTTTGGCTGATGCTTCCTCTCTTGGCTGAAGTGCACACTGCTCTATTTTTCTTCCTTATTTTTGTGCTTTGCTTGCATTGAGGTCTCCTCCTCCTTCCTCCTCCTCCTCCTTTGCAAAACTGCCAGGTTCCGAGAGATGCAGCAGTAAAAAAGAAAAAAACCAAGAAAAATAACAGAAAGAAAACTGACAACCGATTTCACATTGCCCTTTTCAAAGGACATGACAAGTTAAGGAAAATACAGAGGAGCGCTGGCGATAAAGGCATGCAGCAAAGAAAGCCGGCACGCCAAGCCGGCTCCCCTCCCGGCCGGCTGCCCCGCGGGGATGGGGCGGCAGTCTCGGGGGTCCATGGGGTGGGCAGCCCCTCTCCCGGCCCTCCTGTCCCCTCCCTGCCTGTCCCCTCCCTGCCGTCCCTCCGTGTCCCGGCCCTCCCGGTGCGCCCTGTCCATGGTGCTGAGCGGCGGCTCCAGCCCTCCTCCTCGCCCCGCGCCGGCGGCACGGGAAGCATTTTTCCTTCAGGTTCTGTAGGCTTCTACCTTGAACTGCCGCCGCCTCCGCGGTGCAACAGATGTTTTCCAGCCTGGATTCTCCTCTTTTAGCCACCCTAAGAAGGCAGGGAGATTAATTAAAGCCAGAGTCCCCATAGGTGAATTGGCTCTCTATGTGCTCGGGGGGCTCTCTCACTTTCCCTGGTTGTATCTTCATCAGTTGCTTGCATAGGAGAGAGGATTAGATCAACACTGAAAACGCCTTCTGCCTTGATTTGTTTGTGTGTTTACTTTTAATTTTTAGGATATCAGCAGAAATAATGAGAAACAGCAGGGAACGAGAAACTGATTGAGATTGATCGTTTTGTGTATTTGGCTTGTGATGACCTTTGGGGAAAGTGGGTATTTAATTTTTACTGATGTTGTAAAGGCACAGACAAAGTCCTGACCTTTCTGATCCAGGGTGACCACTATGAGCATCCCACTGAGAATTAATTACAATTGCCTGGAGCGGCTCCAAGCAGCATTTATTAGAGCACTATAAATGTGGTAAAAGCGATCAGTATGCCTGGGAGAAGCCATTCCATGTGCCTGCTGTGATATCAAAGAGAAGCTCAGACTTGTCGGTTTGTTGTATTGTTTTGCTGTTCATTAACAAGACTGAAATAGGAGAGACAGCATTAGAACTCGAGGGCAAACATTTCCCATCATTCTGTTCTCCACACAGATACTTTTCTATTAGATTAAGGCACAATAGATAGAACTAAGCAGAACAAAAATCAAATGCCTGCCCAGGAGACAGGACATGGTGCAATTCTCTGATTGCACAAAGCACAGTACAACAGCTTCTTCTAGCAACCCCCTAGAAATGTAAAGTGGAAGTGAACAGAATGCTCCACACAAGAACTCTGTACGAGGAAGTACTTAACACTCAAGATATGTTATGATGTCCTTATATTTTAGCATCTAGCACAAAGCTAGGACTAATAATCCCATGGGACCTTAAGTCCTTTTCCCCAGAGATCTGCCTAAAAATGGAAGATCAGTTACATCTTCAAAGTTTAGACAGAACTATTTTCTATAAGATATGATGGTTTTGTATGATACGCTGACAAAAGAACTGGAATGGAATAAAAAGGTTTAAATACAAATTGTAAAACTATCAAATTTTTTTTGAGAAAGATTTAATTGGGAATGAGGATGAAAAAGCCAGAAATGTGGATTAACCTAAAAAGGAAAGGTCAGCCAAGTTACAGCAGATGGCTTTTTCTTGTTCTTTGAGTGCCTTATAATGAGGAAAATATGCTATGTAATGACAGTTGTTTCTAAACTGACTTTTTTTTTTTCTTTTTTTCTTTTTTTTTTTTTTTTCCAAAAAAACTCGGGGACCATGTGTGAGGTATGGTTTCCCATGCAGCCCTGGTTGAAAAAGGCAAATAAAAAAGACATTGCTGCAGACAGTCTGTATTGAACTGTTTTTGTTGCAGAGTTCCGGAGCTCAGTTTGATGTATGATAGGAAAGACAGCCATCTCCCATTCCAGCTAAAACCGAACGAGCAAATAGCCTCTATTTCTCCTTGCTGCCTCGCCTCCCTGAGCATCCACATTGCATAAAGGCTCTGCTATTCTCTTTCTGCAACAGAGCCTCCCAACAGCCCTTTCTGTGGGTTGACCAAGATTTCTTTATTCTAACAGGTTTTTGTTCTGTATTGTTGTGGTTGCTGTTATTTGCTTCCAGTATCAGTTAAGAATTCCTCTTGTAATGCTGTTATCCAAACAACACATTTTCCTACAACTGAAAAACTGCTGTTAAGGATTACTTAAAATCTCCCCCTCATTCCATTTTTTTATTCCTTCCTATCCAAAATGGGGTTGAGAGGGGGAGGGAGTGAGAGAAAATGGAAGAGGCAGCCTATTCTATATGACATACGCTTGATTTCCCAGCAAGGCTTAATTACCATTGGGAGTAAGGGCTCCTGTTCCTTTTGAAACGACGAGCATTCCGAGTGCAGCCAATGCCTCTTGCCTATCCCAGTTTGCAGGCACTCGGATGAGATTTGATTGCGCACTGGGGCACGTGCGAACGCAATATGAATTGTACATGAGAAAGGAGAGCCTGGGCATGTCCCCTGAAGGCCGTAGGCATCCGTGCAGCTTTCAGGCAGATGTAAGACTCAAAGAAAATTATACTTTTTGTGCTCTTTTCATATCGGGTTTCATCTTGCAAAGAAATGAGCCTGCTGACCCAGAAAGTACAGGTGGAACTTCCAAACTCCCATGTAGCTCAGGCAGAAGGGCCTATGATAACACAAGGGCAACAGAACTTTGCAGGACTGAGCTCATGACTGATATCTGAAGGGACTCATGCTTCATGCTTCATGGGTACACAAGTCTAATTGGAGACAACAGGAGGCTTAGGATATAATGTGCAAGATGGAAACCTATCACGGTGATTGCTCTTCAACTTTGCATAATGACATGTGCATTGTGCTTTGAGGAGGAGCATGACTTCCCTTGTTTCTGGGTCTAAAATGTAGCAATATTGTATTAGCCAAAAAGAATTAAAGCTAGAGAATTCACATGCTGAAACTATGTTGTTAAGGACAAAAAAGAATAAGCTTCAAAATAAACAAGCTTCTGTAATAAATACAGAATTCTAAAACTTCATTTAAAAGAAAATTCTCATTTTCAAGCTCAATCATAGTGATGTGGACCCTCAGTAATGTGAGAAAACACACATACAAATTACTTACTGATGCTCAAAATCTAAGGACTTTCTTTGAGTGAAAATCCAATATTTCCCTGCATGGTATTCAAAATGCCCAGCTTTCACTGCCAATTCTGAAATATGGTTTTGTGTCTCTCGTGCAAATACTAAGTGTTCCATAATAGTAACAAGACATAAGTAACCAAATTTAATATACTCATGAATTTTAAGGAAATTCTTAACTTCAGTTCCCTTTAAAACATTGGTATAGAGAGAGGTTTTTAACATTGGTAGACGTTGTTTTAAGAAGCTGAAGAAGATTGTTTGGAAAGCAGTGATCAGGTAATAGTTAGCAAAAGTTCACTACTACAATGGAAAACTGTTGCCTGAGATTCTCCAGGGATGAGTCCTGAGTTTGTTAATGTTTTGTATTTACTTCAGGAACTTGGATGATGAAGTAGAGAGCATGTTTAGCACATTTGCAGATGTCACAAAGCTGGTGGAGTAGCAATCAAAGTGATCCTGACAGATGGGACAGCTGGCCAAAAAATTAGGATGAGATTACTTCAAAGACAAGAATGCAAACGTCTGCAATTAATCTGGAAAAATCAAGTGCATTAACACAGAATGGGAAACAGCTGACTAGGCAGAAATTTTGCTGAAAAAGATGTTGAGGTTGCAGTGACTCACATGTAGGATATGTATCAACAGTGTCATACTATTACAGTAAAAGAAAACATGAGGCTTTGCTATTGAGAGCTGCATGTCTAGTTCTGGGCAGTGAACTTCAGCAAATGTGGAGGCAATTAAAAAAAAAGAAAGGAAAATGACCAGAGAATAAGAAAACATGCCCAATGAGGCAAGAAAGAAAGAGCTAGGTCTTTAATTTATAGAATGAATGACTGGAGAGACATGAGAAGCTTTCAAATAATTACAGGTTGTCTTCTGTTCTCTGTATCCATTGTGGATATCAAGAGAAAAGAATGTGTTAAAATTACATCAAGGAAGTTACATAAGGTTTTAGCAAAAAGATTTTGACAATAGAAATTAGGCAAGAATACATGAGGAAATGGCGAAATTCTCTGCTTTAGATTAAATACCTTAAAATAATAAAGCAGACATCAGTCCATAACCATATCTCTCTCATTTATGCAGGCTTGGCACAGGAAGATGGATTAAGAGAATACTTTCTGCCAGTTTGGCCCCATTTTCCATGTCTCTATCACTACTCTCACATTTTAACTCTAGTGTTAACTTTCCTATTTGCAGTTAATTTACATACATTTTTGAAAGGTAGTCTCAGTAAAACTCCATCTTATCTCTATTATTCATACATTTAATTTTTTTCTGGTGCTCTCCAACTTTTACCTCCACCTTCACTCTTTAATCCTTTACATCTCAGCTTCTTCCACTCTGGGACACCAGAGGCCAAGTCCACTGGGCAAGCCTAACTGGTGATCCAACTGTGTCTAGAAGCTGGAGTCAGGGAGTTGGCATTTCAACAGGAAAATAAACTCCTTGGTCAAGCTGCTGGAAGGAGACAGTCTCATTGGCCTTGTGTCACTCACCTGTCACATAACAGGATAGAACAGTTCACTTGTCACAGCACTCCTAAGAGGAAGCTGTGTACAATGGGCCAGGGAAAGTTCAGAACCATTTTGTACTCACTGTAGTGCATCCTTGTACACTTGGTCATTTGATCCCTGCCATCTAAATGCCTGTGCATAAAAAGAAGCTGATACCTGTCAGGCAGACACTGAGATCAGTAATCAGGGTGCTTCCATGACAGCTTTATTCCCATGAGATACATATGATTGAAAGGGATGGATTTTGCATTTTTCTATTTTTATTCATTTTTTACTGTACTACTCATGTTTGCTTGCTATGTAATATTCCTCCTAACAATCACAGGATATGCGAGGAGCATATTTTTTATTGACACCCACTATGATTTTTATAATTGAATAAAAAAAAGAAAAATAATTTAACATAACTAATCCTTTCATCACAGCCATCTCCTTCATTATTCCTCCCTCACCTTACCTCACATATTAGACTGCAGCTAATGTCTGTCCAAAGAAGTGGGATGCCACTGCGACATTCCAAGGTTTTGAACAAGCTCGGGTTTGGCTCTGCAGTTTTGGGCATCCATGTGCCATTCAAAGTACTTTCATATTTCAGGCAAATCACAGGGGTTCAAATATAAGCCAGAGCCACTTCTTGTTCTGATAGCTTGCCTTCACTCTGCCCCCTTGAGTTACCCAAAGTCAGAGATGGTAATGGAATACAACACTGAGGCACTCATTCTTTTCTATGGATGAGAAGAGAGATTTCTAAGGGGCCCTGAGGGACCTAGATGATAACCTCTTGTTGAAAGTCAGTGGGAAATGGATGGTTGCAATCTCTGTTGGTAAACTTTACCCTTGAGAGAGACAAGAGAGACAGACAAATCAGATGGAGTGAGGCTACCAGTAACTATTGGACATCAGGCTGGGAGCAATCCAACATAGTTACCATGAATCTTTCAATATCCATGTCTGTTTATGGGCTTAGTGGAGTGAGAAAGCAGCTAGGGACTTCCCAGAACACTGCATAAATCCTTTGATACTGAACAACATGTTGTTATTCTTTATCCTTTTATTTTTCTCCAAGAAAGCCTATTTTTACCTATATAAGAGATTTTTTTCTCTCTTGACATTACATCCCTGTTATGGTTGGTGGCCATAACACAAAGAGGCACAGAAGTTTAGGAAAGGATTGCCACATTTGTAAAAAGATATAGTGAATCCAGCCAGGAGAAAAAAAAAAAATTGCTCATCTTTAGCTGATGGGAAAGTGTTTGTTACAGTACTCTTTGAAACACTTCACTATCCTGTTTGCAGAAACCCAACTATCCTTGTGACCTTCCCTTCCCTTCCCTTC
>VXBB01019268.1:3615-42734 GCA_013399915.1 Illadopsis cleaveri
GAGGCTGCTCCCTCCAAAACCTCGCCCCATTGGCCTCTCTCCATTTATTCGAATAAAGCTGCAGGACTCTTCTGTCTCCTTTTGGACACAAATCTCTGGCGTTTGTGGATTTTTCCTGACACCCTGAAAGAATATGTGCCCTGTTAAGCACTAAACCTGCATGATCGTCACCCATGATAAACTGGGCAGCCTTCAGGNCAAAACCACCCTTCTTTCCGCATCCCAAGTAGAGCAGCCTGAAGGACCGCCATGTCTTTCCCGACGGCGCGCCCCCGCCCGTGCTCGCAGCAGCGCCTCTGCAAGCGGCCCGTGGCGGTGACCGCGTCCCGCAGCGCTCCTCCCTGGCAGCCCCCACCGAGGGAGTCACCGCTGTGCCGGGAGGTTCCCAAGCGGGGGGACGCGGCTGCCGGCCGCAGGGGATGAGGCCGGGCCGTGTTCGGGTCAGCGCCGCTCGGTCCCGGCCGCTCGGGCCGCGCTGAGCCGGGCTCTGTGGGGCTGCAGTCTCGCTGTGCCGCGCCCGGGGACAGCCCGGGGACAGCCCGGGGACAGCGCAGCCCCCGCGGCAAAGCCCTGGCCCTCCCGGTGCCCCGTGCCCGCTCCGGAGCGCTGTTTCCCAGGGGATCCCTCCCGGTGTCCCGTGCCCTCTCCGGAGCGCTGTTTCCCGGGAATCCATCCCGCCCGGTGCCCGTGCCCGCTCCGGAGCGCTGTTTCCCGGGGATCGATCCCTCCCGGTGCCCTGTGCCCGCTCCGGCGCGCTGTTTCCCGGGGGATCGATCCCTCCCGGGGCCCGTGCCCGCTCGGGATGGCTGNGTGCCCGTGCCCGCTCGGGAGCGCTGTTTCCTAGGGGATCCCTCCCGGTGCCCGTGCCCGCTCCTGAGCGCTGTTTCCCGGGAATCCCTCCCGGTGTCCCGTGCCCGCTCCAGAGCGCAGTTTTCCGGGGGTCCCACCTGCAGCAGGCCGGGAGTGATGCCTGGAGCTATGACCCCCGCAAGACCTGGAGTGTCGAATAAACCCCCATGGCCAGAGCTAAGAGAGGAGAACTGCGGATAATCTTACGACTCTCCAGGAGCTGGGAACGCCGGGCGGTGCGGGGTCGGTCGGGGTTGCCGTCGGTCGGGGCGCAGCACGCTGTGTTGGTCTCGTCGGTGGAAGAGTTACCCGGCGCCGTGGTCTTTGGGGCTCTTATAGGGTTCTCCTGCCTGAAAACATTTCTATCAATCATTCCTACTGTCAAACAAAAAGATGTTCTCATGAGAACTTGCTGCGCTTCTAGATAAAGGCAAGGCCATGCAGCTGGTGTAATCACCTGCTCTGAGTGGGAGCTGACAACAGACTCCTCACTACACTTTGCTGGACAAATTCATCCTGGGACCAAGGGATGTGTGCAGGATGAAGACCAGGCTGCACCTGCACTGCAGCACACACCTGAACCTGCTGAGCCAGGACAGCTGCTCTGTGCAATGCTAACTCCTAACTGTTCAGTGGCCTTCACCACTAGGCTGCTTGGAAATGCCTACATAATATGCTTATGCATTCTATTGTCATTTCAGTGCATTCAAAAACAGAGTGTAGCTGCTTTTGCTGTATTCTTCAACAAGATATCCAGAGATTAGTATGTTTTCTTTCTTTCTGCAATGATTACTACTAGGATTTCTTCTCTAGAAACATTTGTGTGCCAAGCATTGTAATTTTGACACATTGGACTTGAAAATAAATTAATGCTTAGTTAAATAGCAAATAAATGAATGTTTTGTGCTGTCATAATATTTTTATTAGTTGAAACTACAGCAGTTAGCAAAAACATTCAGGAGTTTGCCAGTGAAAATATGTTGACTGGGTTCTGCTTTCATTTCTGTGAGTGCGAGTAAACATTATTACCATGGATCTGTGAAAAGTTTATTTTGCTATGGCTCTTACTGGAACATTAATCTTTAACTTGCCTTTGTTAGGGGAAAGCAGAAAAGATGTGAGCCTCTAAAGAGCACTTCATTCCTGGACACTTTTCATGAGTCTTCATGTGTCTGAGATGAGCTGTGACTCTGACGGTCTCTTTAGTTACTTCACAGTCAGAAGGGGCTTCAATTAAAAGAAGAGCAATCAGTATTGTCCTGTATTCACCTAAGCATGCCATATGAAGTCCTTCTTATTGTTTTTTGTGAGGCACCTGTATGTGAGTAGCTGTCTGGGAGAAACACCATGCAAATCTTCGTACTGTTTTGCAGGCCTTTTTTCTTGGAAGCAGACAACATATTTTTTAACCTCCTGGTGTGAAGGGGCGGCTAATCTGCACGGAGAATATTTTACTTTATGAATAGTATGATTTGTTCTGGGATTGGTGTATTTGCCAAATAAAATATTAATGTAACACTCTATGTGTGGCGTGTGTTGGTGCTAGCTTTTAAAAATTAAATAGCTCCCCATTTCTTTAAGATTGTCTGGACAAAAGCAAATACGTAAACCAACTCAGAATTTAGAAACATGAAATTAGACATATGAAAATTTTCCCCAGAAATGGGGAATCCCAAGAATAACATTTAAGGAATTTCTGAGTCCTGTGGCCACTCTGCAACCCATGCATTGTGCATCAACCATGTGAAGAGCAAAATAAGAGTTGGAATGGATATGTTCTTAGATATTCAGCAAGGCCTATTGGCTCAGGCAGGATCCAGCCAGGGAAAAGAGCACAGAGATTTTCAGTGTGCACAATGAGGTGGTACATAGCAAGAATGCAAGCCAAATATATGCAATCTAACAGTAACCCAATTTTTTTATTCTTGGGTGTAATACCTTTTCATTCTCCTTCTCTAATTTGTGTGCTTCTCACCTGAAACATCCTGAAACAGAGATGACATCATTTATCATTGCCCTGGGAAGCATAGTGACAGTTCTATTCTGTTCAGACCACAGTTGTGTCACTTCCCATTAATTGTCACTGCCTATGGCAGCCTGGATTAGTTCTGCCAGGGAAATTTACAGTATTAGGGGTTGTGACACTGCTCCCTTTCCAGGCACCCTCTTCCCTTGTCACCCCCACTGCCCCTGGACAGATGGCCATCAGTGAAGAGAAGCTGGGTTTCAGCCAGGTCAAGTACAGAGTCACCTCAGCATCTGGCTACAAATCAGCTTTGGGAAGTGATAAGCTTTCAGGATAGAAAATTTATTTTCCCCCATATAGCTTTATATTTATGTATGTGTTTTTCCCTCCCTCCCCTCCTTTCTAGCATTGTTGCGATGGTCAGCGTCACTTCATCTGCTCATTGGCTGCTGTCCTGAACACCTACAGATGCTGTTCCCAGAACAATACTTTCTCTGAACTATTAATAAAAGAGTCTAGATTTTCTAAAGTGATAGCAATATTTTTTTGGCAGAGCAGGAGCCTGTGAGGAGAGCAGTCTTGCTTGAGGGAGCTGTGGAAGCAGAGCTGCCCTCAGTGGGGGAACGAGCTTGGAGTTGGGGTGACCCTCATGCAAGTTGTGCCTCTCCTATGGGTCCTGGGTAAGGGGCTTATCAGCAGCCCCAAGTATTCCATGTGGTGAGCCAGGTACATCCAGGGAATCTCACCAGGAGGCACAGACCCACCAGGGACAGGTACATGCACACTGATGCTCTGCCAGAGCTTCCACAAGGCTCCCAGGCAGACCGCATTAGAGGTCCCAGGTGAGGAACCATCAGGGAATTAAAACCTGTTAGTGCCTGACAGAAATGTCTTTCTCTGCATGTTTTTTGTACATCTCCAGTTCTTTGCACCTCTTATCCATCTCCTGGTGCTCTGGTCATCCTCGTAGTGTAGTGGATTGCCTCTGGGCTGCCTCCTGGATTTGGGCAACAAGTTCCAGCTGAGATCGATCCCTGGTGCAATGCTGGGTGGATTTTGATGCAGGGGCTGCTGCCAAAAGTTGTTAGGAGCCACCCTCCAAATGGTCTTGCTGCCTCTCCCACCAAAATTTCAAGACACCATTAATGCGGGAGGGAACTGGTAGTTTAGCTATGGGCAGAGATGCCCCCTTGTCTCCCTGCCCGTGGGCCAAGATTTTAATCATCTACACTCTGGAAGAAATAGCATGTAAGTTAATATTGTGGATAATTCTACAGCTGGTGCTTCAAACATCTTGTGTCTGCAGATCATTTTTGGGTATCCATTCTAGCCAGCTGGGTCAAGCAATGTTCCTGCATTGATGTGGCCAGGCAGCCCAGGATATCCACAGATTTTATATATATATGTATAATGTTCACTAGTGATTTAGTTATGTACATGTAATTCTCCCCAGGGCGATTTTCATCTAAGATAAAGATTTAACCTTTAATTTTTTTTTAGGTTTTGTGCTGTTTCCTGACTTGCTGTGGTAGTGTTAGGTAAAGGAAAAAGCTTCTATCCATGCAGAGCCTTAACCATGCTTTAAAAGAACAGCCTGAAACAACCAGCTTTTGTGTCTCTCTTTCCAAGCCTGTATGTTGGCAGTGGTTCTGACACTAATAGCTTTTGATAGGTAAAACAAATAACATTTGAGTACATTTAGCTTAACAGTTCCCTTAATGTAGTCTTGTCACAGAGCTAAACTTGTTTGTTGATAAATGAAACTATCAGAACTGAGAGAGAGACTTCTTCTGTGAGCTGCTTTATTTTTCTGTCATTTCTTCAGGGGCTTATGAACAACTCTAGTGCTTATTATACATTAAGTTATTTCTTGCTTTTCTGTCACAGGTGCCTTGCCACTGAGAATTTAATTCAGTACATGATTTCTATGTTGTGTTTTAACACTCTAAAATTTTGTTATTTTACAAGGCTTCTTACTGCAACAGAGAACACCATGCTCTGTGGTGGTGGTATCTGTGATTTATGACACCATGATTATATACAGAAAATTCTGTGCATGGATACTTATAAAACTGACTGTAGTTTTTCCATAAGTAAGAAGTTGCATTCTAAACCAGGGGATTTAGCAGCATCGTGACTATACTAGATTTACTTTAAATACATTTAAATACATTTGAATACATTTATATGCTTGCTTAACCAATTTATTTTTCTGTTGGTTTTTTTAAAAATTTTATTTTTTTTTTTAATTTTTTTTTCTCCTGTGCCATTCATTTTTATGGTGTGCTAAGACCACCGTCGTCTCGGGATCTCAAAATGCTTTAAATCTTTCACAGGCAAAAAGTCATGCTATGGTTCGTAGTTGTTGCATGCATTGAAGCAAACACAGCACGATCATGAGAAGAATTACAAGCCCCAATAAGATACATACAATTGTTTTCAAAACTTCCTTCCACAGCTGTGAAAGGTGCTCGACCAAAGGGATGGCCTGGACTCCGCCAGTTTTTGTTTGAGCATCAAGGGCTTTTTCAAGTTATTCCCCAGCACATTAGCTTGCAATATAGCCACGTGTAAAGGTGTGTCCAGCCTACCACAAGCAGACAGCATTTGGGGAATTGAAGGAGGTTGTTCTAGCAGAGCTAATTAACTGGGAGTGGGCTGCCTCGTCAGGACATTGCCTTTGAACCGCCTGAACCCAATGGGATGATGGAATTTTGTCAGGCATTCAGTGAGCCTTAATGGCCCGTTAAGAGAAGTGATCTGTTAACAAGATAACAGAAGGGAGGATGGGTGGTGGAGGAGATAAAGAAAACTGCCCCACCTGGTTTAAACAGCTGGCCCATTAACACAAAATATCACACCCAAGTTATGAGAGATATGTCATGGAAGAGATAAAGAACACAATCCCACCTGGTTGAAATAGATGGTAATGGAATACATACTTCTTGTTACATATTGCATTGCAAACTAAGACAAACAACATTTTTAAAGTTAGAAAGAAAAGGCATTACTTTATTACTTACTGACAATCTCCAAATGCTTTAAATGTTTCACAGGCAAAAAGTCTGCTATGATTCATAGTTCTGGAAATGGAGCTTGATCATCCTTGATCATTCCGAGTAAAGAATGGAACCAAGATAATCTTTTATTTTTCTGTGTGACTTTATTTTGACTGTGCAGAAGTGGTAAGCCTATCTCAAGTTACTCTAACTGAGGACTAAATGAAATTAGTACAAAAGCTGCTGACTATTTGCAGAGATCATAAGAATATTCTGTACTGACTGTAATTTTCTTGCAGGATCTTTGTAGGCACATTCTTCTTTCCTTTTGACAAATTCATTTTTGACAGGTTTATTCTTTCCTTTGTGGGGTCACCTCTTGCACTCCACAAAACAATTTTTTTCCTGGAATGTTGTCAAGTTTTGCATGGTTTGATGGCTCTGCATGTTTTCCCATCAAATATATCTGTTTGCCAACATGTATCTCTGGATAAATACAATGCTTGCACCTGAAAAAGCAGCACTGGCTGATGTGGAATTCAGACTGAACTGAGAAAAGGTTGCTAGGAAGGGGAAAGTGCTGCTAAGTAGGTGCATAGAAGTATATTTTAAAATCCAAAACTTTAATTATTTGTTCTTTCTAACTGGAAGTTGATCTTTCTCCCAGACTTTGATTTCTTATAGTTAAAATACTACATAATAGAGAAATATCATGGGATATGAGACTTCTTCAAGTGTCATGTGAAACTCAAATCCCATTCTTGCAGAATAGAATAGCCCCAGAAGTAATCCCTTGTGGAAAAAAAAGAACAAGAGGTTTAATCACTGGTGTTTTTTAACACACTCAGACCCAGAGATTACTCAGTAGGATAACTGATCAAGAGAACTCTCCAACTAGAGATAAATTCAGGTATAACCATTACTTCTTCAGAACAATAGGCTTAGAAAATCTAGAGGTTTAACTATCATTAATTGGAAATTCCTGGTGGCTTACTTACATGGGCTGTAAATCACTTGTGGCATCTTTGTCTTTAGCATAGATATCCCATTAGAAAAATGTGTACTCCCACACACAGAATGAAACAAACAGACAAGAAAACCCTACAAAATTTTAAGGCTCTTATTAAAAAAAAAAAAATTCAATGCCTCAAAAATCATAATTCCAACAGCACGAGACAGGCTGAAAGGAAAATTGCACTTAGCAACTTCATAAAAAATATTTAAAATGATAGAATAGTTTGGGTTAGATGGGACCTTAAAATTCACCTCGTTCCAAGCCCCTGCCATGGACAGGGACACCTTTTTGCTAGACCACATATCTCAGAGGCCCATCCAAGCTGGCCTTGAACACTCCCAGGGATGGGGCAGCCACAGCTTCTGTGGGCAGCCTGTGCCAGGGCCTCACCACCCTCACAGAGAAGAATTTCCTCCTTATATCTAATCTAAAACGACTGTTGTAGGAGTGCCTTACCAATTCCCATGTGAATAACAGCAGAGGAGTCAGGATTGTAATTCTGACATGATGAGGACTGAGTATTGTGTGTCTTTAGCCTCTGACCAATCTGATATGCAGGAATATGGCAGAGGTTTCTCTGCTGTTTGTAGGAAGCACATTTTGAGATGTGGCATTTTAAGGTGAGTTCTTAGGCTGATCTGTAAATAGTATTGAAGTGGAAGAAAGAATGTTGCAAATTAAATGAATGTATCATAAAGCTTTGCAATACCCAACAAAGTAAACAAATTTTCCTTTTCTGAGCAAGTGTGGCCAGCATACATCTACCCATCAAAATGCTGCACATAAAGAAAGCATGGTTCTTGTCTTCTAGACTCTTGCTTTCTGACTGCATATTTCCAAATTCTCTCTCTTTTTCTCTCTCTCTCTTTCTCTCTTTCTCTCTCTTTCTCTCTCCCTCTCTCTCTCTTTCTCCCTCTCTCATCATTTGCAGAGTGAGAAACTCTTCTGCAATGTTTTTTCCATCAGCTCCTTTTGATGACTCATTTTCACGCAGATGCTATCATTTAACTCTGCTGGTGCATCAGAGGTTGAACTTGATCAAAGTTTTTGGAACATGATTTTTTTTCTAGTAGCATGATGCTGTCAGGATCACTTTCTCCTTTGTCACATTATTATATGACCTCTGAAAAGGTCAGCATGACCCTATCTTCTGGGCAGAATTCATAAAATTATAAATATGTTTATCTACTTATAAAATAAAAATATTTTTTGACAGAAAAATCATGACCTTAACAATCACCTTGCTGGGATCTGAAAATGGGGGCTTATGTAAGAATGAATAATACGGGCATTAACTTTGAAAAATCCACATTTAGAAAACCTCTTTCAAGTTATAGGCAACTTTTTTATAATTTTTGGAAAATATTCTTCAGTAAATACCGAACACCTGTGAATTTACTGGTGGCCAAATGAAGGACTGAGTCAGGAATGTCAGCACAGTTCTTCTGGCTGCAAGCCACCTTAGTTTACAAAGTCAAGGAACAGATTTCTGCTTTTATAATTAAATGATCTGTAATTTTCCTTTCTTTTCAATATTTGGTATTTTTTTAAAATACATTGGAGTTAAATAGCACATGTTTTGCAACCTGATTTTGAGAATGCTTACCTTATTTAGGTATTACTCTTTAAAATTACCACAAAAAAGCAGCGAAAAACTGGAAACTGTCCTTTAGTCTTTTCACATCCACAAACAAGCCTTTCTCCTCAAAAGTATTTTGACAAATAAATATGCTATTTCATATACTCCAGTATTTCCTGTTGGACATTTGCTATGTTGACACAGCAAACAGTGTTCTTTTCAGTGCAGAGAATAATAAGAGAATTGTGTGGCTTAAAGCAAAAGTAAAACACTCGTTGACTTTGTTGGGCACCCTAAGGCTCTTGCTTAATAATCACATTTTTCAGAGGAAGAAGTATTCACATTTTATAAAAGTTTCATCATAGGTTAAATACAGGTCAATTTAGAAATGTGATTTACTACAGCATATATTCACAGAAATATTTTTGAAATAGTTTGTGTTAGAAAATAAGCTGTATATCCAGACAGTACTGCTGATAAATGAAATATGCTGATACTATTTCTGAACGTTTGAAAAGTATTAAAAAAACTGTATCAATCTAATGATTGCTTATTGTTGACTGTAAGGATTGGAGGGTTATAATTCCAGGTGTATCTCTGGTGAAAAAAGGTAACTGAAGATCAAACATCATAATAAATAATAAATAATGTTATCATTATAATAATATTCTGGGTGATGAAAATATTCTTACTGTCCTGCAGCCCATTTGGCTGCCTGAATCCTGCACCAAATGTCAGGGAGGAAAGAGTATGTATGCCACTGTATGACTGTTCAGCTCCAGAATTTTGTTGTGACTAGTATTTTTTTGTCTTTTCCAGCAAATTCATTCAAGTAACGAGCTATAGAAATAATTTTCAAAGTGTTATCAATCCTTGCATGTCTATGAGTGTCAAAATGCACATGTGAGTATGAAAAAAGCTGTTTATAGTCAGAGGTGCCAGCAAAAGCTATCAAACATATGTTGCTTGAATGAAAGGTATTTTGTGTTTAAAAAAAAGGAAAGTCCAGTAATTGATATGAAATGAAAATTACACTGCCAGGCATCATGTATCTCACCTGACATAAAAGTGATTTGAGTGTTTGGTGCCAATTTTTGATCTCAATAGCACTTCAGGAGATTCTTGAGGGGATGAGTAGCTGTTGTCTTCTCTTTTCTGCCGTGTGACACAAAGTTTGTTCGAGGTTGGAGCCATCGTGTGAGCAGCAAGGAAATTCCTGCTTGCTAATAAATTCTAAGCTGGTATAAAAAATCCTCTTCAGTATTTGTAAACCTCTCCCCTTTCTTCTTTTCTGGGCTAGAGAGGAGCCTAGAGGACTTCAGTATGATGCTGAAGGATTATGCCATTATTCCTACCTCCCCCTAAA
Organism: Illadopsis cleaveri; assembly: GCA_013399915.1. Lineage (NCBI taxonomy): Eukaryota > Metazoa > Chordata > Aves > Passeriformes > Timaliidae > Illadopsis > Illadopsis cleaveri. The sequence goes on from VXBB01019268.1 coordinate 13,390, forward strand.
AAGTCTGCAGTCTAGAAAGGGTGTGGAAGATAAAAAATTAGCAGTTTTTCTGTGCACTTTGTCTCTTACCTGGCTAAACAGGAAAAGATTGAATCATATGCAGAATTCAACAGGTGTGGGAGAAGTGTGTGGAACATGGAGGTGAGGAAGGACAAGGAGCACCAGTGAGAGCAGGGTTGTAGCAGAGAAAAACTGAATGTAGCATGAACAGAGGAGAAACACAGACTTCTCATCAGCAAAGTAACAGATGCTATTTCTTTATCTGAGGACTAGGTGTTGGGGGAAAAGCCAGTAGATTTTATCATTTTGTCAGTGCCTCAGTTTGAAACAGAATTAAGCTCCCAAGGCAATGAATTCAACAGATTACATCATGAACTAGGAGAGAGGCTGCATGCTTTTCATTGTCTTTTTTTTTTTTTCTGGAAGTTAGTGTTGCTTGTTAAATTTCCATAGTGAACCAAATGAGTCCCTGAAACAAACATACCCCAAAAAAGTATGGAGTGACTTGTATCAAGAATAATTGACTAAATATTTGCTCAAATGGCCTGAGTCATCAGAAAAAACTCTGCTGGCATTCTTGTAATGTAAATCCATTTTAGAAGAAATATATGCCTCAACATGTGGGATGTGAGTATTTTAGATTTAAGGGTCAGCTTTGTTCCCTTCCAACTGCCTTAGGCACTCTAGTGAAGGAACTTTTTGCCTTTTCTTAGGCTCTTGGCAGGTTTCTTCTGTTCTTTTCCCCAATACAGGGGACATCATATGCAGAATCATATTCTTGCTAGCACAGAGCCCTTTAGCTCCCATCATTTCTTTTTATGTTTGCTGAGGAATGTGTATGCTGGAGCATGGTAGAAATTATTTCCAAACCCCAACTGATTGGAGAGCTACCTGTACCATTTTTTGTTTGTTTGTTTCCAGAGCTTAGTGTGAATGGATTTTTTTTGCCTTAGTTAATTGCTCTTGAACTTTCTGTTTAGCACTTTCTATACCCACTGAACATCTTGTCCAGTTTAACTCTTCTTGCCCTTACTGTGGGTATTCAGGGTATAAAAACAGTATCTTTCTGTTCTCCAGACTGTGTGCTGAAGAATTATATGACTATTCTCAATTTCAGCTTGTTTTCTTTTTTCTTTTTTCTCCCCTATATTAATTTCTCTTTTCTCTAGCTCACTTAACTTTTCATATGATTGTTTTCTTTTTACAAAGAGCTACATCTAACTCCTATTAACATTTAATTTCACAATGCTTTTTCTTCTTCTTTGCCTTCTTTTCCTTTGCCTAATGTAAACTCTGAACCTAAATAATATTAGGAGTTATTTTAATTCGTCACATCCCCCAGAAATGATGCACATCACAGTACTGAGGACCCTTCAGCCCTTCCTACTGTTTGATTACATTCACTGAGGCTTTTTTTTTGTTTTGATAGTGCTTTGATTATTTCCTACCTCCTCTCCCCCAATTCAGCCTTTCCGCTAATTGTGCTGGTTTGTGCTCCTCTGAAACCTGTAGCCATCAGATACAAAAATCTCTAGAGTTGTTGTTTGCCCTGTATTTAATACAGCTTGACTCCTATTGATCAGTTATGTTGATTATCATTGCTGATATTTCATACAGGGAGTCATTCTGTTAACCTGTAGCAAATCTATAATTAACTGGATTCTTAGTTCAGTAAGAAAACTTTATGATTCAGTCTAATTAAACAAAAATGGATGCCTTGGAAGAGCATCTCTGAAGAACAGAGCCACAGTGATAATAAAGAAGGACTTTTCCACATTCACAACCTTTATAGCAGCTCCTCACTGGGTAGCATCACTCCCTTGATGGCCTGGGCAGTGCTGGTTGGTTGTTGAGATAGGGGCTAATGGAGAAAATAGGAGTTCAGTGCAAGATCAGGGACTCCTGTAGGGATGGAATGAGCTCATGTTTATCTATGGATTCACAAAGTGCCCTTCCATATGTCTGTATTGCTTTAATCTTGTCAGCCTTGATGGCAGAAGCAGGGAAGATAAGGACTTTCAGATTCGCAGGCAGCCTGAGCATTGGCCCGGGATCCTTGAGGTTGTCTTTCCCTTTTCCATGACAAAGGTGTTGAATCATGACAACCAAGGACTGAAGGAGGTGACCCCATGGGGAACAGTCCATCTCTCAGTGAGAGGGTGAACCTCAGCCCCGTTGCTGACTCTCATGGCCTGTGTCTGCAGAAGCAGCAAGGACAGTTCCAAACTGTTCTCCTGGCAGAAGGAAGGAGGCAAAGGAGTGTGGTGTTCCTTGTGGCCTGGTGGATGAACCACACACATGCTGGGAATTAAAGTGTGCTTTACTCTCTGCTTTGTCATCTACCTGGGAGTTTTTTCCAGCCAGAGGGTTCACAGTGTGAAGGCGTCCCTGTCTTTCACTTTATAGCCTACAACGCTGCCAGCATCTGAAATTTTCAAGGGAAAGTGGTGGGGAATCAGGCTTCTCAGTTTTTCACACTTTAGGGGTGACCTCAGGAAGAAAACATTTTTTCCTGCTCTCCTAGTATTTAGCCCTTGTCTTCTCTGTTTTCTAAAAGTTCCATTCTGTAGAAATACACTCCTGCTGACTTGCAGGAGTCACCTATGGGTGTTATTGCAAATGTACACATATATGTATGATCACAGTTTCTGTCCCTGAAACTTATTTTAAGCATTTTAAGTCTTTTTTTGGGTGACCCTGTTGCTTATAGAAGTTGCCACTATATTCTGAGGAGGTTTGTGGCACTAAGTGAAGAAACTCTTTGACTTTTATACACAGTGGCAGGGAACCTCTGCCCATGAGGAAGGTGCTTCCTCCTTGGCAATGTGTATGCCCTTAGGTTGGGGCTTTCTTTATTTGTGTTGAAAAAGCACAAAAGAAATGTACCTCGGGACTGTGACAATGGTATCTTGCTGCCCAACTTGTGGAGCTTTTGTCTAATGCCTAGAGGAGATAGTAGGGTGGATATATTTCCTTAGGAGTTCTCTGTGCATTTTGTCTTTCACTGTGTGTGACCACCTCCTTTCAAGGGCAAACAAACTTGGCTGTCTTCCTGACTCACAGCTGCTTTTATTCCTAAGTTTTCTTTGAAAGAGAGATGAGCAGCTGGAACACTGAGCTTGGACATTGCTGCTCTGCTGGAGAGAGGGGTCCTGGGTGTGGGAGGAGTGAAGAACTCTGCAGGCAGTGTGGGGCTGCAGCTCTCACTCAGTCAGTTCTAAGCCATCTGTCAGGTGCAGCCTGGAGCAAGGGTGAGTGTGGGTGGCCATCAATACCCCATGGCTTGCCAGTGAGGAACTGGTGATGTGGAGGTAGAAGGGAGGAAGGGGTCAGGTTTGGTAATGGGGAGGTGGTAAATGCACTGGGCCCCTTCTGCCTTGCCATCAGAAGTGACTTTTCACGTTCTTGTCATACCGCAGGCTCAGAGCAATCATTCCCTGTCCAGTTCAGGCTAAGCCTCATTTGTGGAAATTGGTGCTGTTCTGTGCTTCACTAGAAAACTGGTATTTTTGCTTTCCTTTAGGTTATATTTTACTTGTGTATGGATTCAGCTGTGTAATTGTATTCAAGTGTACAGCCAGTCTGGCCACCTCTGTTTTCTTTTGATTCCTTGGGCAGTAGCAACTGCAGAATTCCTGTTCCAGGTGGCACTGATTTATGTATTTCAAGTAACATATTAGTGCTGAGATGCAGGATAGCAGCCATGGGTCTCTAGAAGGGTTAGGGGGCAAGAGGCTGCAGGGCCAGGAGAGCAGGGGTCATATCAGCAGGAGAAGGCTCTCTTACTTCTCTTACTTCAATATTTGTTGCATATTGGGCATAGATAAGTGCAATGAGAGTGTTCTGTGGCTGCAACAATAGCCTTTAATGCATTGAAAAGTAAAAGCATTCTATAGAAAATGGAGGAAAACAACAGAGGTTAAAGAGTGTGTAAGTGACTAACACAAGTAGATGCAATAAAAGAGAGAATGATAATGTGTGACATTGAGTAATATATCCTTAGACAAAATATTCCTGCTTTATCTTATGCTTGTGCACTTGGGCTTTTTTGGCACTGGCTTTGCATTTAAACATTGCCTGATACGTGGTGTGTGTGACTTTGTTACTCAGTTCTGCTTTGAAAAGTCTGAAGACTTGTGCACATTTCACTATCAGACTTGCTGTTTTGCAAAGAAGAACTCCAAAGTACTCTGACAATCGAAGCTGGTAGTGATAGCGAAATGTTCCCAATGAAAATGGCTTTATAAGCATATTCACACCACCACTGTAATTTTTATGTCTACATTCTTGCCTGCTTACAGCCACAGTGAAATACTTAACAGCTTTTATTTATGAGCAGTGTTTAACAGGTTTGAAAAAGGATGAGGCAGGTACACAATTCCTTTAGGTCTTGTCTCCAGCTTTTCTTTTTCAGGTTGAAACACCAGGCATTTTTCAAACAGATATTTCAGAGAGAGATTGTGAGGCACAGAGTGGCACCCAGCAGGTGAAATAACAAGTTCACAGTCTGTGACAACTCATTTGATGGATATTTTGATTCCAGTGATCAGATATTATGCAAACTTTGGGGTGAAAAAAGAGATTTTATGGGATATGGAAGACACAAGAAAAGCTGATGCCACAGAGATTTATGCTGGTTCTCTAGTTCTTTAATTCTGTAGAAATACAACCCAACAAACTCAAGAGTCTTACTTGGTGAGTGAATATGCATTGGATACAGACATCTGGATTTAAAAAGAAAAGTTCAGATCAGTTTTCATTAGAACTGCACTTCATATTATTAAAATGTGATGGATGTGTTTGTATGAGGCAGAAGTTCACAGTTATGTTTAGTTTTCTCCTCTCAGCAATTTATAACTTAAACATTAGTCACCTACCCAATCTCCAGTCCTTTCAGGATATATAAATAAATATAGTGTAATACACAAGCAGTAAAATTTATGATCATTGATTGATGTCACTCGTGTCTCTTTCTTGTGATGCTGAATAGTGGGTAAAGAAAACAATTTCTTAAAATGTGCACAATCTTGATTCTTTCTGTAGATATGTAGCAGCAGTAGGCTAAATCCTGCAGCCTTTAGTCAAACTTGTTACCTAATGTGATGGTTAAATGAAGAGAGTGAGATTTTCACCTCTAGAATGAAACTCGTTCCTGTGTAGAGAATATGTTCAAAGCATATGATCTTCTTTGAGTCCTGAGAGTCAGACAAAAGTCTTGTGCTGGTGAGTCTCTGAGATGCATTTTGGTGTCAAAAATGCAAAAGTTAGCTCTACCACCAATAGGCATTCCTTTACCTTAGCTGTTCTCTATTTTCACTTACATCTCTGGCACATTTTCCAGGCTACTCATTAGGTGCCTCCTGAGTTGCATCATGCTATCCTCTATTTTTTCCTACTTTACCTGCAAGGCCAATGATCACAATAAATTATGCTTCTTATCTCACTCTTCTCCATCTCCCAAAGCAGGTAATAACATATGTCCTGATTTAAAACTCTTTTGATATTCTTAATATTTTAGCACTAATCATAGAGAATTTTGACAAAAATAATTTTTCAAAATAAAAAAATAAATTTTAATATTAGTTCTGGCAGGACTATCATAAATAATAAAATGTTGGGTTAGTCAGCTGAGGCCCAGCAGAAACTAGGAACTTCAGTGTGTTTTCCCACAAGTGAAATGCAAGGAGGGAATCCCTATTTACCTGAAGCTGCAGAATTTTGTTCTGTGCTGTGTTTACTCATGTGCATGCACACAGATATATACACAGAGTGTGAATGAAATGGCTGAATGGCAAGGCTCTTTTGCTGCTGCTGTGCTGCAGAACTCTCACAAATGTCAGGTGTGCTCTTGTTAGTGATGCAAGTGATCTGAAATAACTCTGTTTTGGGGTTTTAAATTGACTCAGAAGTTATTTCCTGGTTTCCTTATTCTAGCCAGGTTTTGTAGAAAGAAGCATTTGGAAAATCCTCTTGGGCACATGGTGGGATTCTTGGAGCTGTCCTGTGCAGGTCCAGAAGTTGAACTTCAGTGATCCTTGTGGGCCCCTTCGAACTCAGGATTCTGTGATTTGTACCTCAAGTCTTGATAGTGATCTTAACATAATTATTACTTTTCTGAAAAATCACATCAGAAATATGTGCCCTCTAGTTTGTTAAATGAATTATCAAATACCTACCTGAACATGCAGTAGAATGCTTTTGAAGGAGAGTACAGATTCATTAAGATTGAAAACTTTGATACAAGTCTGAAAGTCTCTGTGACTTTTGGCCAAAAAAATTTTTTTAAGCAACAAAAATGTATTCACCCTTTTGTTTGAAATTTTGGTTTTGATCTCAGTGTTGGAAAACTCTTTTGTGTCATGTTGCCTTATGTGGTCAGTAGATGAATCCATGTTGTTCCTGCATAGCTGCTTGAGTTGTACATTCAAGTCAGGCTGTTTTTGTGACTGTGTGAAGCTGTGTCTGTGTGCAGATTTGGAAAACATTATGTTATCTTTTCCCCAGCTGCTTTTCTTGTCTGTGCTGTTTTCAAGGCAATGTTTAGTTCACTGATCCTTTCCTCCCTTCAAACTTTCCCAAAACAAGAAGGGGAGAGGGAAAAAAAGGAGAAAAAGCCAGACTGGAAATTAATAGTGCCTTAAAAAAGGAGGAAATTTGCCTGTTATAGGAACACCATTCCAAGCAGCACTTCCTAGAGGCAGCCTGTAACCTCCAGCTGTATGGAGGAAGGCATTTGAAGTTTTGGTTCTCTTGTATTGTACTCTGCAGTAAGAGGGGAAACATCCCTCCTGCTGGGAGTGATCTTTCTGGAAAAGCTCTTGGGAAGTTCCATAGCACAGTCTCTAGTCAGGGGGATCTGGGGGCATATCTTTGCTGAAGATTCTGGGGTGCAAAGTGATGATGGAATTAGGGAAGTGCCAGAAGATGACAGGTGGGCCCCTGTGCTAAGGTCAGCATCACAAAAGGGACAGGAAAGTACAGTAAAATTACAGTGTCTACTGGATTGATGCCTGAACTCATGTATACCCTTCTAGGGACACAGTGATGTCTTTTTTGCTGCATACTGTTCTGGAAAAAACCCTGTCTTTACTATCTTCCAGAGTACAGCTTCTTTTCAGGCATTAAGGCTGATCCCGCTGAAAGTGACACACAGGAAACTGTGCAAGGAGAGGGTTAGGCTGGATATCAGGAAAAAGCTCCCAGAGGGTGATTGGGCACTGGAACAGGCTCCCCAAGGAAGTGGTCACAGCCCCAAGCCTGACAGACCTCAAGGAGCATTTGGACAATGCTTCCAAGCACATGGTGGGATTCCTGGGGCTGTTCTCTGCACAGCCAGGAGCAGGGCTTTGATGATTCTCGTGGCTCCCTGCCAACTCAGGACATTCTATGATTCTTTGATGCTTAGGGTGTAGTTGATAGAAATCATTCTGCAGAGTCATTCATTCGTTTCCAGTGCCAGTTGTTTAATGTAAAAAATGTGGAAAAAGTTGGGTTTTAAATTACTTTCATTCACAGCCGTGAGGGGTGATTCACAGAAGTTATATTTGCTGAGATGTGGAATAAAGAGGAATAATACTAGGATGAAGCAGAGACTTATTCTGTAGTTGTTCAACTCCAGGTAACATGGTTTAGTGGTTCTGTGCTATGCTAGGCTCACTCAGGGTGTTTGTGTTTGCAGAACTGGTACTAAAACGCTCAAACCCACGTGTGGATTGTGACATTTAGGGACTTGCTGGATTAATAGTTGATGGTCTTAGTCCTTTCCAACCTAAATGTTTCTAATATCACTGAGTGGTCATTCTGAAATCAGAAGCAGTACTTGGAGCCAGTGAGGTAATCTTTCCTCTGAAGGTCTGCTTGACCATCTCCTACTGTCTCAGGCTGCTTCAGATTTGTATTTTCTCTGAGACAAAGAATATTCTGCCCCACAATCTTAGTTTTTCCTCTCTCCTTCCTGCACCATAGCACAGCAGACAATTAAAAAAAACCCAAAAAACAACAGCAGCCAGTTGCTTACTGATCATAGAAAACGAATTTATGTATTTTGCAACCTTAGTATTATTTATCACCTCCTCCAGTTTTATGACCCCTTTCTTTCTTCCTTCTGTAAACCAAACAAATAAACAAATTGCAAAAATCCTTTTCTCTGGTACATGGCTAGTTTGACATGCAACACAGGTAGTGACCTTATTCAAGAATGATATTTAAAAATGCCCCATATTCTGAGAGCTAAATAGCTCAGATTCCTCAGTGCTGGACTGACAACCAATCACAGGCTGCTTGAATTTTAGCACAGTTCCCCTAGTGGAAGCAAGTCTCACTTTGACTCCTTCCAAAGGGATTGCTTAATGAATAAGGGCTGATTCTGTTTGAAAAAAAAGTGATCTGCTTCTGTTGAGAGTGTAAATAATAATAAGCACATTCTGGGTTTAATGCTATTTTGATCCTATTGAGTAGCACTTCATTTATAATTGGTTCCAACTATTTAAATTCACATGTGTAATGATTTATTTATTACAACTCAAATTATTTTGATACATCCCAGTACATGAATCCCTTTTGAAAAGCAAAATAATAAATATCACTAGCTGTTCTGCAGCAGATCTCAGGTTACCTGTGCTATAATTATTTATATTAAGGATATTGTAAAAGCCTATAAGAAACAGTTCTGTTGTCTCTATTGCAGGATCAAAAAGAGTCTTTTAAGGTGGAGAGGAAAAAAGTTGTAATAGTAGGGGAAGTTCTACGATTCTTAGTTTGAATAATTAAACCTATTTTGTATTTTTAAAAGCATTTCTAGGAAATAGTGACTTTATGGCATGATTGTTACTTAAGTCAGCCCTATTGTTAGGATTAAAGTGCATTTGTTCTTTTTATTCAGATGTTTTAGCATTCAAGGAGACAATTTCTTGCACAATGAACAGCAATTTTAACTATTGTTTTATCATCACTGTCTTGTTCTTTAGTGAACTTTTGATGACATGAATTTTAGCATTCATGGCACGTATGATTCCTAGTTTGAGACTTTTTTATTAACATTTTGATTTTAAGGTAGGTTTCAGTTCGAGAAATAATTCTTAACTGAATCTAGTAAAGGATAAATAGTTTTCATAGCAATTGTAGCTGGAAACCAATTTGTCTAAAGTTCTCAGGAAAACTAGAGAATCCAGATTTTTGTTCTTAAACTGAAGCTTAGTTTAAATGGTGGTTTTCAGCTCTGAGTTTGCATCTAGTTCTGGAGCCTTACACAGCTCCGCAAAAATATCTTTTGTTTTTCAGTGTGGGATTTTTTTCTGAGTGTGGAAAAACAGAGATAACAGCAGGATGATTGGAACAGAAGTTGGCACATCCCATAGAAACATTCTGTTTCCTGTGGCTTCAACCATTGTTCTGTGTAGAGCAAGGAGATGTGTCATTCCTAACCACAGCTTTTTGCTGATTGCAAAAGCAATGCAGACCTGTCCCTTTTCTATGTGATAATGAACTTAGACAACAAAATTACCTAACCTTGTAACTCGGGACAAAAACTCTACCATACCTGTCAAACTATATTTGTAAATGAGCTTGTTGACTCAAACCCAGTGTAAATCTAGAGACTGAAGATGGCAGTTACTGAAGGTATTTAGTAGTGCATTACAGGAAAAAGATTTTATTCAGGGTATCAATATATTACCTTCCAAATAGTGAAAGCCATTCAGTAAAATTCAGACTTTCTAATAATTAATCCAATTGAAGGGAAATGGAAGCTTTGTCAGCCTAGTATTTAAAACTCTAATCAAAAGACCTATTTATTCAAAAAATAGCTGATTTGTTTAATAGAAATTGAAACTATTATTTCCAAATTTACTATTCAGAAAAATACATTTTATATTTCATGAATATTGTTTGCTTTCTTAGTTTTAGCTTAAGATTTTACAATCAATTTCTTTCCTCAACTCTATTCATCATGAGGAAATATAAATCCTGTCTTTTATGAAGCTGTCATAGTTCCTAAGAAATATTAGACCCTAGGGCCCACTACTCCACTTAAAACATTCTTCACGTTCCACAATCTTTTTTTTTTTTTAACAATCCTTTTGCTTATTTGATGACTTTTACTCTTCCCCTTCTCTTTGATGAAATTCAATATTATGTCCTTATTCTGGTTTTTTTTAAACACAAGCTAATAGAACATATTAAAAAGCAGAGATTTAGTATTTTTATTTTTTAAAAGGGAATATAGCCATGTTTATCACATTGTCTATATTTTTAATTTTCCTCTTTTGTATTTTTTGTTTGCTTGCATATTCTCTGAAAGATGTAGGCAATCCAGATGAATTGAAAAAGAACCCAAGCTATGTGAGGCTCGATTCTCAAATAATATTTACATCCCTGAAGAAGCTGAGAAATACCTACTGGGATTTTAAAAAATGCACAGAGGCACTTAACTTTTTCTTACATATTCTGAAAATTCTGGTTATGCTGTTTGCAGAACTGATGACGCAATGTTTAAATGCTTATTATTAATTTATTAATTATTAAATAAATTTATTTATTTTATTTTATTTTCCTTCTCAGTCCACTCTTCTCCTGGCTCATTGGCTCAGGATTGTGCTTGTATCCAGGCTTACTGTGGCTAGATCCTTCTTCTCTGAGAGGCCTTAGTGCAGCAACAGCAGGAGGAAAGGGAGCAGAGCTGTGTTCTCAAGGGAATATTTGTGGGGGAAACAAGTCTCACTGAAGGAAGTTTCTCAGGATGCTCTGGCTGATGGATTAACTAATGTAGCTCAGAGTAAAAGTGGATCTGGAGTCTGAGATGTTGGTGGTGTGGGCTTTTTTTACCTATTTTTTTTTCTCTTTGATTTTAGTTTGAACAGTTCATACCAAATGCAGATGAGATTCATGTCACCTAACTCTAGTTATCTTAAAGTTAAGTGCTCATTTTCAGCTAATTGTCTAGACACTATCATCAACGAAGAAATAGAGGCACTTCAGGAGTGATTAATCCCATCCTAAAATAGATGTCTAAACTGGGATGAATTGGAAGTGGCTGTCTTCCTCCACCAAACAGCAGGAGAGCACTGACAAGTGGTTAGACAAAGAGGAGCTGAAGGCAGGTGGGATGGTGCCCCTCTTCTCTCTCTCAGTGGTTTCACTGATTTACGATGTGAGTTACATTTTTCAGTATCTGTGGAATAGTTTGACCATGTGAAATAGATGCTGGTATCAAACCCACCAGATTCAGGAGTGCATCAGGCAGAAATTAATGTACCCAGTTCCACTGCTCCTGTGCAGACTGGGCTTTGTTGGGGTTTGTCAAATGGTAGCTGAAAAAACAAAAGGTATTGTGTAAAGCACTGCTCATATTCCAGACTGGGATCAGCCTAGAGCTCAGCATCCACCCACAGGGAGGACTCCACTTGGTTACTCCTCTGTACAATGTCACAGTGACACTTCAAAGCTGTCCTCTCACTTTCTCATTTCTTTTCTGAAACATAAATATTTTAACTGAAAAACAAATTAGGCACACAGTGTGTGTGCAACATAACTCAAAACTGCTTGGAATGGAAAACATTTCTAGCTGGCAGAAATATTAGATAAGTTTAATACCATATAAATGGTTTTCTCAATAAAATTCAGAAATAGTAGCCATTAGAACATTAATGAAAGTTGAAACTTTCCTCAATAAAGAGACCAGTTAGTAACACTTTTACAGTAGGAATCCTGTGCAGTAATTTTTATTCCCATGTATTTTTTCATGTATTTTCATGAAATTAGTGCATTTAACATAAAATTTAGCAAAAAATGTTTCTGTTTTGAGGTCTACTTTGTAACAGAAAGAAACCAACTGAAGGCAGTTATTAAAGGCAGTTATAAAAGGCAGTTATTATTTCATTTGCTTCTCCAGAACTAAGGTTCTGCTGAATGTTTTTCATAATTGGACAATAATGTTTTTCAGATGACAGTGAACCTTTCACTGAGAAAGTGTGGACAAAGCAGCCATTTCTATGATACAGGATGTCACCTCTATAAAAAATTTGCTTACCAATTTTAAGGAATTCAAAGGTTTTTAAGCCTGCACTGGTTCTGGGCTGAGATAGGAGAAAAAAACCACTGGCAGGTTCCCATTGAGGTCTGCCCATCTGTGAAATATTTCCCCTGGATTTTGGTAGCAATGTAAGTATGCCAGTGGAAAAAATTACTGAGTGTCTGTGAAGAATTTTGGTTCTTGAACTACTCATTGTTTTTATCTCTTCCCATTTGTTACTCTAGTTCAAGGAAAGGAATACCCAAGGACTGGAATTTCTGCTAGATTGTTATCAGAGCTTTATCTTATTCATATTTAAAAGCACTTACACTCATTATGCTTACATTTTACTGATACAATCTTAACATAAGGACTGCAAATCTTTAAAAGCCTCTGTTCAGTAGGCACAGAAGTCTGTGCTGCAAGACCACTTTCCCTTGCTTGTTGTATGTTAAAGTGGAAACAGACCAGTCAGAAAACTGCACAATTGTATGATTATGGTGCAAAATGCAGCATCTTTTCTCATCTAGTAGTTCCTTCAGCTGTGCAAAACAAGGTGCTGTAGATGTTTCAAAACCAGAAGATTCTTCTGTTTTACTTTCATTAGGACATAACTTTTGCTAGCATTCTGATGTTTGTTGTTCTTTAATTAAGGTGATTTCTTTCTCTTACCAAACTGTGACTGTAAAGACATACACATAATGGGTTATCTTTTTCAACCTTTTAATAATAATAATAATGATTTAAAAAAACCTCGTTGCAATTACTTTTCCATTTATTATCATGATGGATTTTTACAAAGGAATTTGACAAGCAGATTTCTGGAGCTCTTAATGGAGTTGAAAGAATAGCCTATGCATGTCATTGTACATGCATAGTGGAGTGATGAACATAAATCACACACACACGCACACACAGAGAAAACAAGGCACTGGTAAGACTGTACAAGTAATAAATGACCGAGAGGTTGTCAATACATTAAAAACTGAGCTTCTAGTGCCAGCAGCCATCTCACCACCCTAAAGCTGTGCATGGTTTTGGGGTTCTCTGCTCAGTAGCCCCTCTGTGTCCCTCTTCCCATACGTGTTGGAGCCCACGTTTGTGGGTGGATAAACGGCCCCGATGCTGCTGCTGGAGCGCACCAGGAAGTCGGCCAAGCGCTGCGTCACACATGTGGCCGTGTTGCATTTCCTCTTCTCCAGCTGGTGGCTGCCAAGGTGGGACAAAGAGAGAGAGAGAGCCAGGATTAACTCAAACGATGAGCAATCGAGCGTGCCACTGCTCATAGTCATTTGAGCTCTGCTAATGTGGGAGTTCTTTGAATACGTGCACAAATACGGGATCGTCAGAATCTTCCCACCACCTACTTTGTGCCTGAAAAAAATTCCTTGTGCTGGGTGCTATTATCAGTTTTAATGATGGAGGTTATTCAAATGCAGAGACCTGAACAGTCATATGTCGTTTTTATTGATATCCTGCACAGCAGTTTATGACACTTAGAAAACCTGTAATGATAGTATAGGTAAGACACTAAGTGAAAACAATGACTAAATGTTTAACTTTCAGCTGAACTTCTAAATCTATTTAGAGCTCTTGCTGATATCATGAGGATTACTAACAGAATGATGATCACTAACATTTAGTTAGTTCTCCTGTTTCCACAGAATCATATCTTGCTCTCGCTGAAGTGAGTGGTAATATTCCAGTCCACACCAAGTGGATTGAACCCTAAGACTCTTTCTCCCATCTGCACCACATATCATGAGAGGTAGCAGGCTTTGCCAGCTTCTGCCAGCTTCAGTCCCACTTAGGATGGTCCTTAGCTCTATCTCTCTCCCACTTAGCTCTGACTAAACAGAGGTTTCATCTACTGAGAAACTACCACATCTTTTTGGAAACACCAGCAGCTTGAAAGTTCTGTTGTGGTGAGAGAGAATCCTTTGCTGAATGACACTTTAAAGAGTGTCCAAGGAAGAATCCATGTCTAGAAGAAAAACATTTTATGATCTGAACTAACAGACCATTTAGAGAACTCCATGTAAAAACTTATGCAGCATGAGGAGGTTTTTTAAAATCACAATAAAATGCTTAGCTTGAGAGAGCTTGGGTTTTCAAATTTGTTTCTTAGACTGCTGTGTTGTTCCTCCAGACAGAAATACTTACTGAGATTGTCTACTGAGTTATTGCTTATTTTCTTGGGCTTCTTCATGCTGATATGGCATGAGTTAGACACCAGTTTGTGGCTAAAGTTTACTGTGAAGAGCAACAATATCCCAGTTTTAAATTCTGAGCAGTTACCTATATGTTCCTTTGTTTACTGATTATTAAATTTATCATCTAAAATGTCATACAATCTTTTGAAGTTATTTGTATTGATCTAAGAATCCAGTGAAATGGCAGCTATAAGAGGAATGTCTGTATTTTACTGGTTTTTCATTAGTAGATGTACAGCAAATTTAAGCAATTAATATTTTAAATGTGTAATTGCATTAGAAGAAATTTGTTGGATAGGGCTTTATATAACCTCTCATTGACTTTCATGGGTATTTCTGTTGGTTTTAAGTCCTTAACATATGAGGTTCAGACAGCAACTAGCTCTCACAGAGAACCTGCTTTGTTTGTGGAGGCAGAATTCTCTTTTCCATTAAAGCTACAAAATCAGGCCCTGACACCCCAGGTTTGAAACTCCAGCCCTTACAGGAAGCTGCTGGATTTCTATGTCATGTCTAGCCTGGCTGAACCCACCATCCCTTTTAGCTGTGTGGTCAGTAGCCTTTCAGTGGATATGTGCTGCCAGGAGACAATTCACCCAGTGAGATGTGGTTCTAGGCCCCAGAAAAACAGATAAGACACACCACACTCAGAAAGGTGATGCCTTGTGTTGGAGTATTACAGTTATTTTGGCGAGGGGGGGGGCGCGGGGAAGGTGGTTGAATTTTTTTAAAAAGTGATGGCTGTAAAAATGTGAGAACTTCATCTCTGTTATAAAAGTACATCTCTGTTTGGAAGGTACAAAAATTGTCATGTAATAGTATTTTTATAATATATATTCAAAGAGAGAGGAACAGGCAACTATATATACATAAGTATTTACTGAATTAATCTATAACAGAATTGTCATTGAAAGAAATTCACTCAAAAGCCTGACAAAGCTAGGTGAACTTGAAGGTCTCTTCCAACCTTGGTGATTCTGTGAAAAATAGAATAGTTCAGTGCTGCTTATCTTTTGATACAAATTGCAAATAAATCTTGAAATGTTTTTTATTTGTTAATAAGTTGCCTGAAATTGAATTTATGAATTTATAAATGAGAATGTATTTCAGGCAAGTGAAATTCTATCAGAACCAATTTCTTCTTTTCCTTCTTCCTGTGATTAAATTAATGTTTAATTCTGTGATTTAAAAATTGCTTAATTACTGAAAGCATTTATGCTATAAAATAATTCCATTCTAGCAGAGCAATAGTATTATTAAGAAGGGTATGTTTTCTTTTCTTTCCCCCTTCAGGCTTGGAAATCTGACAAGTTTTTTAAAAAGGAAGGCACGTGCAGAATACACCTTTCTTCTCAAGGTAATAGTATTTGCAGCCTTTGTAGTTAGTGAAGTGTTACAATTGTGTAAAGTAGTGTAAAGTAATTCAATGATTTGCAACTTTGTCCCTGGATTTCCCTTTCTACCCTGAATGCTTTGATCTTTATGTTACAGAAAAGCTGATCTTTATGCTTACAAGAAAGCTGTATTTAGTAGAAGGATAATTTAACCTCTTTTTTTGAGGAAAAAACAGCAGATATGAAGTGTCTCAAGTAGCAGGATATCACTGGAACAAAGTTTGCCTCATGATTCAATCTGATATGGCTGGAAGAAACAAGGAAAATCAATACCTTTTTGTCTTTGCTGCTGGTTGTTCTGGCATTTCCTCACTGAGTCCTGAGAGTGTATTCTGTGACATTACAGGCAACATCCATCCTTGTCTCGTGGAAGTGCCATCAGATAGATCATCAGCCACAGACAGTAATCTTTGAACAACATTAAAATAGTGAGCTTGAATAACTCTATTTTTGTTTTGAGACATGAAAGCAAAAGCAACTCATGCAATAATCTGAGCATCTTTTTTCCCTAAAAAGAAATAAACATGATTATTTGTTACTCACCTCTCAATAGGTGTAGTTTCCAAACAGCTCAGAGTGACAGAAAGTGCAATGAAGAAAACTGACAGCTTTAGGTTGTACATCTTTCCTTCCAAACTTTCTGAAAAGAATAATGATTCAAAACTGAAAGCTAACCCAAATACTCTTCAGCACATCCTATCCCTGATGCCCATTCTGTCCTAAATCAAGAGCAGCTAGTCTTTTTCACAGGCTAGAGTGAGAAAAATGATCCCCTCATGTTTAGTGACACAATTCAGTTTCAGAAATATAGCTCTCAGCAGTAAATGCTCATTTTCCATCCAGTAGTTTCAATCCTATCCCTTATCTCTGGTTTGCATTTCCTGACATATCCTGGTCTCAAATTCTGGTCCCCAGTGCAGTTTACTTTAAAGGTGTCCTAGCCTTCTCCTGAAAAATGCTCTTGATTAATAATAGGGGATATTGTGCTTTTCTAAAGTACATGCGTTGCACTGCAGGCAAAGTAAGAAAAAAGGGAAATTATTTACCTTTTTGTGGTCACAGATCTTACTGGAGAAGCCAGCAAGCTCTCTTGGTTAGCAAGAAGTGTGCATGCAACAATTCCACGCTTGCATCTAGCTCTGGAGTATCCTTTTCCCTCTTCCCTTCTGGCAGGTAATACGGCTCTTATATATCCTTGACACCTTTCTCAGCTCTGACATCAGGCAGCACAGAGGGACTGTCGTTAATTCCAATCCCTATAGACAGAAAGTGCCCCAGAGAGGAGCAGAGGCAGGTGGGTCATTATTGCTCTAGTACATCAGTAAATATTCACCTGGTGCATGCAGAATGCCCTGGTGAAGGTGCTGCAATAGCATGCTGCACATCAGAAATGTAGCCTCAATTTTGCAGCTCTGATAAGCTGCTGAGGTAATATTCCCTGTGGGTGTTTTCGAGGGCTAAATAAGGTAACAAAAGTTACAAGGGAAGCCAGAGCAAATGAAACACCAGGCCACTGGTAATTGAAGCACAAGAAAATATATCTCAGAAAAGATGGGAAAGTTAAAGTTGTGGAGGTTTGCTGTAGAATATAGATCAGAAAGAAAAGGTGTCTGAAGGGATAAAAGCTGTATGACGAATAAGAAAAGAGTGAAAGTTATTTAAATTGACAGATAGAGTTCTCATTCAGGGTAACATGGTAGAAATCATGTACATTTTTCAGTCAAGTCTAAATGTGAATGAAAATTCTGTCACTATGAATGTAAAATCTCATATTTTACTAACACAGGTGGATTTGTCATGTGTGAAAATTGTGTCAATTGATACTTTCCAGAAGGCAAAGACTAGGATTAAAAAGCCAGGAAATGTCAGAATGAAACTACCTGTGCAAATTTATTTCTCTAGCGTGCACTGAGTATAGTTCAGGGAAAAATGTACAGCTTTTGATAGATTAAATCCAGTGTTAACGAAATACCTAATTGCAGATTTCCAAGGATACAGATTAGAACAATTTACCTCTGATTTCAGTGGAAATTGGGCAAGTCACTTTTCTTTTTCCCCTCCTCTGTCTCCTTAGTTTCAGTGAGGTACCCCATTGCCTTTGGAAAACAGGTCTTTTAATTATTTATAAAGGTCAAGGTTTTGGCACAAAAGCTGAGCAAAAGTTCTCTGTGATAAGAAGTTACCATGTGCATCTTTTCTATCCCCAAGCACATGAATTAGATCAGAACTGCTTCAGTGCCAAGTCCATTGCCTTAACCAGAACCCCCCTTCTTTGTTGGTTTAGTCTGTAGTACCAGATTTTCATTGCAATGGCTCAAGTTCCAGTGTTGGCTCACTTCAGGCATCTGTACTACTTGAGGTGAATACAGAAGGAATATTCAGCTGGGATAGTAGCTTCTTAACTTGATTACTACAGTCTGCAAATAAGACTCTAGAAAGTGACAAAATGTTCTGCTGATTGTTGTAGATGTTGCTTTGGGAGTTTTCTGTGTGTTGTAGAGTTTTTTTTCTTTTTTCTTTTTTTTTCTAAGGAGTGCTACTGCTGGATATTTTTCTCTCTGTTTTTAATATGATCATATTCTTCTTTTCACCAGGTTCCTGTTATTCCCTCTCTGGATGGACACCCCCAGTGTAAGAGAAGTAAGTACAGTATTTTATCTTCACCATGACAGTAAGTTCCGTGCAACATCTGAAAAAAGTTTCTCTCTCCAAAGACTCACTCTAGAATTTGACTATGATGAAATTACATTCTGGTGTTACTTTCACTGTGGCAATTTTGCTCCTCTGAAATGAAGGCATGATTAAACCCATTTTACGGAGAAAGTATTGTGGTGAAAAACAATTATACAGATACTCTGGCTGGGGATTGACATCAGCCAACCTTCACTGCTTGGATATTGAACTTGAAAATGCCTTAGTGTGCTTTTTCCTGGGTGGAAAGAGATCCCTGTCCCACTGACACTCAGCAGTGGTCTTTATATTCAGCCTGTGTGAGAGATATTGTTTCAAACTCTGAAAAGCAATGGACAGATCAGTGTGTGTTAAGATTTTAAAATACTGAAATAATTACTCAGAATCTCTTCTGTTTTAAGGTATCTGAGTGAGTGGTTTCTGTATCAAATTGGAATCAAGCTATGGGTTGAGAGAAATAAAATGAAATACCAATTTTCAAATAAATATCAATCCCAAATTCTAATTGCAGCTGTCCTGCAAGTAGACTGGGGGGGAGCCACTAATGCTTTGAGAGAAGAAGAGAAAGGCTGCTTCTTGAGTGCATCGTAGAAAGGAAAGTAGGCTCATGATGTCCCAGGAGCATTGCCAGCCTCCTAAGCCACATGGCATCTTGGCAGAGTCAGCAAGAAGTCTATCCAGCAATTAGTGACATGTAAAGTTAACAAAATTAAGGTTTTGCAGCTCCTGTTGCAAGTTCTCTTAAGCAGGAGTAGTGTTTTCCTACACAAACAGGGATGGAATATTAAATTGTGCAATCTCTTTGACAGCTGAACAATTCATAACTCAAATTTCAAGATGCTGGCACTAAATACTTTGTAGTTCATGCCATTCAGTGGTGGTTGGAACACTGTTTTTACCACTGACAAAGTTCCTTAACCTTGATCTTAGAGAAAACCCTTTATTCCTGTGCATGACAATTGTTATAAGCCTAAGGAAAAAGAAAATCAAGTGCTCTCATCAAAGAGAGCATCAATTCTATTCTGGGTAGTTACATGGTAATTTTAGATATTGATACTGGTGTTTAAGTCTTTATGCAAAGATTTGTCTAAAGAATAGTGCCTATAAGAGGGTTAGGTGACACCAGAGCTGAGGTTTAAAAACAATCCAGAAGACAAGTTTTCCCAGTTCCTGGATTCCTTCTGGAAACTGTGTACACCATGTCTGGAACTGCAAAATGCTGACCATGCTCTGCACTGGGATGTGCTGGCAGCAGAGGAACAGGAACCAGCCTTGTCCCAAGTGTCTGCTGCTTCCATGTCCTGGGGAGTGGCATTTGCATCCCTAAATGTGAGATGAACAGAGACCATCGTAGAGCCTATTTCTAATGCAGAAGTCTAAAACAGCTTAGATGATCTGTGCCTGTTTCTCCTTTTTGCCTACAAAAGCATCCTTGGGTGACTTGCTCAGGTGCAGATGTTTACACTGTGGTTGTCTACATACAAATGAAATTAATTCCATAGGGGTGCTTCAACCCTCTTACATGCTCAGTGCCTGAGATTAAAGGTTGTCTCCCTCTTTCTCACATTTACCTTTTTCTAGGCTATTCTTGGCACCTGCTGGGCAGCTGGTTCCCACTTTTAATGGCTGCTTTTCAACGCCTCAGTTCTACATTTGCTTAATAATGTTAATAAGACACGTTAAGATCCTTGGTGATGGATGAGTCTCTCCCATTTGTGAGTGTCAGAGCCGCATTACCTGGTGCAGGCACATCCCCAGCTGCTGTGCAGCTGTGTGAGGCAGATGTCTCCAGTAAATTACACTGTTGCTCAGTTACCAGGAACTAGAAGTGTGTGAATAACTCATGGATTAATTGGCCTGTTGTATCAAAATGGAAAAAGGAAAGGTTTAGTCATTAACTTGCAATGGGATTATTTCAATTTTTTGAATAAACCAGCAATCAGAACAGCAGCAGCATTAACATTCATCAGCGTAAACATTCCCAGTAATGACACAGAATGGTGCATGTGTCACAGCTTGTGGCTGTTACACGAGTTGAGCACAATGTTTAATGCAATTGTTTCGTGTTTATAGCAATTTTAGTAGCCTTTTAAATTAATTCCTTTTAAATTAAGCTGCAAACCAAAAGTAAAGCATAAAAAGGAGGTCTCACTGATAGTATCAGCACCTCTGAAAAAGTACCAAGTATCCTATATGGCCAAATCTGAAATTAGAGGTTTTCTGCTGTCGTTTTAGATGTCCTAAAATATCCAGGATTGACATTCATGAACTTGGCTATCAGGTCACTACTGTAACAACCAAAAACTACATGGAACATCAGAGGGAGCATAAAATCAGTCTAGACAATTATGATTAGGAACCTTGATTGTTCCCTAAATTTTTACATTTGGATGGCAAAGTCTGAAAATTTTGGCTATAATGCTCTCTTCCCAGGGATTCTTGCTTGGTGCTATGTTGTTGAATACCACAGCGTTTGTACTTTCTGGTGTGTGTGGAGTTGTAATTTTCTACTGTTAGCACTTAAGCTCTGTATGAGTGCTTTGTTCAAATAGTGTTTTATCAAATATGCTTTTGCTAGCACAGCTTTCTTTGTTACCCTTGTTGCATGTGGGTCATTTCAGTGCTGATAAAAATACAGAGAGCTGTTGATCCCAAAACTGATGTTAAACCTGAGGAAGAAATATGTAAGAAGCAGCTGAGAGGTAAGAGATGGAAAGTTAATAATTTCTCCCCCAGTGGGAAAAAAAAAATATGATTCAGAAATAAACAGTGTCCATCTATGGAATTGATGAGCAAATGAAAAGAAGTAATTTGGGGAGTCAACAGTATTTTAAACCAGCTTTTATGACGTATTTTGTTACTCAGCTCACGCCACTGACAGAACAATGATGTAGCCTGAAAGGACTATTGCTAATGATTGCTCTGAGAATGAGCTCAGCAGTTTGTGCTGAATCAGTGCCTATAGCTGGGAATCCCTCAAGTAGGAGAAATAAACTCCATGTTTTGATCAGAAAAGTCAGAACTGAGAGCCCAGTGGTTGGTGAGTTATAGTTCCTAGTGCCATTCTTACTTACAGTTTATAGAGTTTTAATTGCATCCAACAATTTACCTTCGAATACAACAGAAGGTTTAACTTTTTGATTTTCTCTTCCTCTGTCTCTCCTGCAACCTGTTTCCAGAAGTTAAAAGCAAAAACAGGACTCCCTTTTGCTTACCAATCTCACTCTCAAGGGCTCTAAACAGTGCTAATGGTAAATATTAATATGGAATAGAAATACTATTCTTCTTTTCTGGTGAACTAAATCATCCATTGCTTCCTGCTATGCTAAATCTCTTCAGTCACTTTCTACAGCAATTAATTTACGCAAAGGTATTCAGTTCTCAAAGATATTGCTGGAATGTATAACTGCCATTACTACAGGGGGTTGTAGTAATGTGTACTACATGTGTTGTATTCCTGTGTACTTCAAAACAGAACAAAAAGCCTTGCTTAAAGGAAGGGCAGGGTAACTGTATTGAATTGTAGAATCATAGAATTTTCTGGGCTGGAAGAGACATTAAACATCGTCCAGTTCCAAACACCTGGCATGGGCAGGGACACCTTCCACTACCCCAGGTTGCTCAGACCCCCATCCAACCTGGCCTTGGACACTTCCAGGGATGGGCCAGCCACAGCTTCTCTGGGCAACCTGTGCCAAGGCCTCACCACCCTCACAGTAAAGAATTTCTTCCTTATAGCCCACCTAAACCTACTCTGTCAGTTTGAAGCCGTTCCCCCATATCCTGTCATTTCATACTTTTGTAAATAGTCTCTCTCCATCTTTCTTGTAGGCTCCCTTCAGGTACTGGAAGGCCTCAATTAGGCCACCCCTAAGCTATTGAATGACAGAATGAAGTCTCCCTAAATGCTCCTGTTAGGGGAAAAAGAGAGGAATTAGGCATGTGTGGAAGTGCTGTTTCTGATTTAGTGAGTGTAACTGTGAGAACTCTCCACCCCTTCTTCCCCACCCCAGCATCTTTTATAAAGAGCACAGACATCTGTGGAAGATGCAGTGAGACCAGGAACCACGCTCCCTGCTCCCCAGGCTTATTCCACTGCAGGTGAATCATAGGTAAAGACAAAGGAAATTTAATCAGTCACCTCTTAGAGAAACTGCTGGTTTTCAAAAGAATTCTACACAGATTCATGCCAGCCCTTCATATCTGATACAGTGCATAAGTTTTAACTAAGTTTTCTTTTAAACTATCCCACTTTTAAAAATCAGATTTTTTTTTTCTCTGCAAACTCCTGCAAGAGAATGACAATCTGGCTTTGTCTTGAAACACTCCGAGTCTTTTAGATGATGCAGTCTTGACAGCTCTGCTATTAATAGTGGCATTTTCCCTGCTGTTTAAAAAGGAGTCTTGTGCTGAACTGAGAATCAATCCTGTTTGTAATAATTTTTCACCAAAGGTAGATGCAGTCTACGAGCTTACGTAGGAGAATTTACGTTGACAATACCATGAAACATTAATTAACTTTATTTATGGTGTATCATCACACATAGCTGCAAAATCAGATAGCTCTTCTTCAAAAAGAAGTGTAGTAGGGCTGAATTTACAATATGCTTGAATCATTGTACGTGTGAGTGCAAGACCTGACCTTTTAATTCTACTTGGAGATGAGAAAAGACTTTGATAAGCACAAAGAACATGAATAAATACATGAAACTGTCTTTCTACTATATGAAGTAATTAAAAATTCATTAGAAGTTCAGCATGTGCATCTGACAACATTTAGTGAATTTTTGGTCTGTTTTGTAGTGTCTTTTACATCAAATATTGCTGTTTCCTTCTATTTAGCAGCAAATCCACTTTTGGCTGAGCTCAGCCTTGATAACAGAATTCAGGAACGGTGTGAAAAAGTCAGTACTTAAATGTGAGCTCTCACAAATAATTTAGGAGCTACAAGTGACATGGCTAGTCCAAAAAAAGATGGTGTTTTTTGCAATAAATAGTTATTGAGCCAAACACCCGGTGGAAAATTGAAGGCAGGGCATTATTGTGAGGGGGGGAAAATGAGGCTCTGGAACTTTTCAGTAATTAACATATTGAAATAATGTCATATAAACATACATTGTGCCAATGAATGATAAAATTTCAGTGAGAAAAAGTTGAAAAGTCACCTTATGAAAGCATTTGATTCAGAAAAGAGCCTTGTGCAGAACAGCAGAGAGGCACAGAGTTCAGGACAAGTATCTTTAAAATCCATAGGTGTTGAATATCTACTGTATATTTAGATTGGGTATCTTGAATTCTGCTTTTGATTTCGGGGTATTTTCTGTTACATAAATTACTGTCTGCATAGGTAGTCTTTTTTATTATGATTATTTTTCTGGGTTTGCAGGATTCCTACACATTTCCACATTTCTGGCTAATGACCATGATTCTAGTGACTGTAGGCTTGATTTTGTTAGTTTTCATGGAGTTCCCATGGGCTGCAAATGGCTCTTTTCATTTTAGAGAGCTATCCCATTCCCACATGCTTATTGGAATTGTGTCCATGCTTAGTGGTATTGTATTTAAAATGAGCAAGTTTGGCAATGTCATATATGATTTCATGTCAACAGAACATTGCATACCACTTCATGTAAACAAGGGGTTAACACAATCTATTTTTCAGGATGTTGTCATAAGCAGGCATAATCTTCATGGTGTTATGGATCACTACAGCCCACTGCTTTAAGTCATATATCATCCTGCTGCCTTTTATAATACTCATAACAATTTGTAGAAGTTAAAAAAGCCACTGTTGAAAGAACCATAGAAATTATCACCATGGAGGTGAGGGTTTTTTTCATAAGAAGCTCTTTAAAGCTACACTGTTATTTCAAGTCTGTACTTCAGTTTTCACTGCCGAAAGAGGATGTATATTTCATGCAACTTTAACCTTTCTGAGAAAGAGTATCTATTTCACAGGATGCTATGAAAATTTCCCATGTTTTAAAAATGAGATGTTTGTAGCTAGAAAGCTGTGCTCACAGGTGCATGCCTAGCTATGTGCCTGATTCCCAAAAGATCCTGGATCTTCCACTCAGATGTTTCACAACTTTTAGGACTGAGCTGAATAAAGTGTACCTAGAAAGGCCAGGAGCATCACCTTTACCCATCTAGCCTGATGATACCTCTGCACACAAAGCATATTATCACACACCAAAAACCTTGTGGACTTGATGGATAGTGAAAGTGAAATGCTATCAGGTTACATAAACCACTGATTGATGAATCATAGGTAATGTCATTTTTTTCAGAGGAAAAGACTCCAGAGAGACTTTGAAGCTTTGAACTGCCAGTCAACCTGCAGTACATTTGTTCCTTTAACTTTTCTAGAAGTATTTTCCTTGAGACAATTTGCCTTGCTCGTGGAAAGCTGACGACCCGATCACACAACAAATCCCTTTGTACTTTAACTGGGAAGTACTGCCCGAAAGTATATAATTAGCTTTTTAACATTCTGAAAAGCTGTTTTGACAATTGAAACATTTATGTTTTCTAACATTTAAAACCAGAAGTTTGTACAACAGAATGTCTTCCAGACTTGCAGCAAATTTTATGGAGAATATAGATTTTTATGTCTTCATAAATTTCATAAATTCTAGCAGGGCCAGAAGGCATGAATATGCTTTGCCAGAACAAAACCAAAGACCCCAAATCCACACAAGAGCAAATCAATGTGCTAAACTGCTTCCTTAAGGGAGAAATTGTTATGACAGTATCACTGGTTTAAATAAATAACTAGTTGTGAAACCAGACAGGAATAATGTTTTGCACCTATGCAGTATTATCTCCAAGGTATGAATCTGAATGCTTTCTAGAAAAGTCTGTTTATTGTTCTTGTGTTACACGGGAAAAAAATGAGGCAATCATGAATTGAAAGGGATGAGTAGAATCAATGGCAGAGTTGAGGACAGAAGACAGATCTGAGTTTTTATCTACCCTCTACCTGACATGAACTCTGTTGAGGTGAAAGGACATTCTACTGGATGGTCAAAGTAAATCTGAATTCAGACTCAAAATGGGCAGAAAGATTTGTGCCTGTCTGTGTTTCTGGACGTACAGGGGTAAACATCACCCCACTTTTTTATTAAATGCAGATGGGTGCTTTTCTACCTGGTTTGAGTAGATCAAGGTCTTACCTCTGAGTCTCTTCACTAGTCACTACAATGAGACCTTGTGGCTCCTCTTGATTACCTTAGTTTGGTATAAACACTGCTTACATAAATGCATTTTTGATTAATGGAAAATCAGTTAAATTATTGTATCTTTCTTTATTTTGCATCCTTCTTCTCTTTCCTTTGAGAAATCAGCTTCCCAAAATATCTTGAGCAGGTTTTTTTTCATTTATGCAGATGCTGGAACCCCTATGAGCAGGTGAAAGGAGTGAAAATATTGTGAAAGAATCTTTGTTATGCAGTTCCTATGCTCAGTTCTGCTGGTCTGTTCAAAGGTTGAAGTCTGCAGTGAAGCTTTTGGAGTGTGTATCCAGGTCAGGACACAACCCTGAGAAGCAAATTCTGTGTTGTCCTTGTAAGAAATTCTCCCTGTTAACCTCCATTTGCCTGGTAGGTACGTGGCTGTTCAGCTATCGCAGCTCTGCACTGCCAGAGAAGCAGATCTCAGCAGATACTTCTGAGAAGCAAAATGGTTTTAAACATTGCCCTGAATCCAGCTCTGAACTGACAGGGAAAGCAATGATGAACCTACTCTGTGTCATGCTATCCTTATCTGGTTTGCCATGCCACGTTCTATGGGATGTGCAACCCATGGATGCTGTAGCTCTGTGGAGATACAGTTCACATTCCCAGCTTTTCATGGATTACAGCTGCAGTGCTGGGGAAGAGCTACTTGGTCCTTTGTGGTTTCAAGGTAATGTGTTGTGTTTAGAGTGAAGGCAGAAATGTCTTCTTTGTTTTTGGTAGTTAAATCATCATGACATGTAACATTTAGACTAGGACCAATAATTGTACTCTACATTTTTCACTGAGAACTTTTACTGATTTCCATTAGAACATTGTTTTATCCATTTGAATTTCCTGTGAGTTTGCACAAGCAGCTGTAAGGGGGCAGGCGTCAGCTGACCTGATCTTTATCTGTCTAAAAATTAGTTATCCAGATTAAGCTAAGCTCTTGAGATTTCCAAATCAAAGGGAAAAAGAAACACCTCCAGAGAGGTTCTTCCTCCCACTTATTTTAGACAGCTGTCTTAAAATGGGATAAATTACTCTCTGGAAATACCTGACTCTAATGCCTATTGTGAGACTGGATGAGGATCTTCAACACAACTCCTTGCTAAGAATAGATTGTACCTGATTCTGTACAAATACTTGATGTTCTCAAGGTGTATTCCTTATAATTAAGCATTTGAATGATTAGAGCTACCCCTCAAACAAAACCTCCCCAGACAGGAAAAAAAAACTTGTAGTCTCTCAGTTTCTCAAACAGAAAGTTGATGATGCAGGAAGTGGTGAACTTAGTGAGAATACAGAATATGGCCTTTAGCTGAAATCCCATGGAGAAGAAGGGAATTCTGTATGCTAAGATGTCAAAGACTCTCTGTAATGCTTTATTACCCATGAATTAATCACAATAAAGAAAAATGCTGAATTCCCTATGTATTGAATTTTACATAAATTTACTGACTAGTAAACTGTGCATTTATGAACATATGATAACTTCACGTATTTACTCCTCTCTTCTTGGAGAGGTATTTAATTTGTACCTGTTGCCAATTATAAATCACTTAAACTGCCCCTTAAAATAACACCTGGGTTAATTTTTCTGCCGTGGAGATAAGTGTGCAAAGGAAATTTTTAAGTGCCTACTACAAGGTGGTGCTTATTTGACTGGAAATTTTGATTTTCATTTTTTGTAATTCCTTTGTTGGGTATGAATCTTCAACCTTACTTGCCTTGAGCTAAAATTATTGTTGAACAAAATAATGTTACAGAGACTGTAGAATCCCACAGTACTATATGTGATGTTACTATGTTTTCTTTTTTTAAATGTCAGTAAAGTTTATTCAATGGTTATTTATTTAATAACCATTAATATCATTAAATTTAATATAATTAAATTAACCATAAATATTATTAAATTTAATAGAATTAAACTCCAGGACAATGGCTTTTCCCTCCTTTTGCTTATTTCAGTGGGCAGTATCCCCACAGCTCAGACCATATGTTTTTTGGTCTTATTATCTTGTCAGAGGATTTTTTAATTTCTTAAAAGTGGCAGTGAGTAATGAAGAAAATATAAAATGCAAGAAAACTGTTGAAATACCCTAGGGGGAAATAAGAATTTACCCCAGATATTTGTTAGAGGATCAAAGGTGGAAACATACTTTCTATTTCTTGTTAAGATGCATAAGCCAAATGCCACTACAGGCAGACATCAGGTGTGATTTGGAGATCATGAGGAAGAGAAAACAGAAAGCAGTGCTATAGCTCTAACAAAATGTGTATTTTCTGAGGAAGTATGAGGCTTTTCATGTATTAGAAGCATGTAAAGAGCCTTTTACTTGAGAGTTTGAGAAGATACCAGAAATTCAGAAATTCAAGCTTCCATGGATCCCAATCCCACCCTCACCACACGTTTTGCACACAGTATTTAGGATTTTTGGTGTGCATTAATAGTTCTTTCTGGAAGGGGGACAAACACAAGAGTCTACAAGAGATTTAAGGTCACAGATGAAACCTGTCTCAGCACCAGGACTTGAAGGTGTATCTACTGATTCTTAGATGTGATGTCTAATGGACTTGATTGAAGCCAAATTATCTCTTCCTGTCACGTGAACTATTTATGCTTGGTCAAATTACTCTCTGATTTTGTAACATTCAGTAATCAGTAACATAATCTCATTCCTCTCTTCCCTTCTGACCCTGTGTCACCCTTTCCTAAAAAATCCACCCAGCCTGTAAATTTACACACTTACCTACGCTCCTAAAGTTCCTTTCTTGCTTGTGGGTGCTCTCTGGATGTCTTCAGTGGACAGGAGTGTCAGCGCTTCATGCTCAGAGACCTGACACAGATTTTTTTTGCAGGGAAGAGAAAGAGATGGGCTTAATTTTCCCTCTAGGAACTCAGTCCATGTCTGTCACATCTGAGCACTCTAAATCCACAGTTGAAACAATTTGACAAAAGCACGAGTTTGTCCCCACACTTGGTTAATTTTCAACAATGCAGATTTAAAATCAAAGTTCAAGTGTGCCATATCAGTGATTTCTTGCAGAAACCTTTTCAAAACTGTAAGTACCTAATTGTTTTGTCATGAGAATATTTTCCGTTGTCTCAGTCTAAGATTAGTGTAATTACATTTGAGTAACAGTTTGAACTGTTCCTAGTAAAACAAGATTTCAAAAAGCTTTTTGCAACCAGAAAAATAAATTAGTTAAAAATCCTGACACCATAATTGCTTTCTGAATAGTTATGTTTTGTGATTTTTAACCCTGTAAACAAAATAAAGATATGGCAGTTTATCTATATGACTAAGCTGAGCTAAATGGAAGATGGATTTTACATTGAAAGTAGCATGTCCTCTTGGGACTTAGGCAAGGCAGCTTGCAAAACCTTGCATCATCAACTTTAAATCCAGACATTTGGGTGCTTTTTTTTCCTTTTTATTAGTTAGCTAGAGTGAAATGTGATTTATATTGCTGGGTTTGTGTGGGAGAAATGAGTCTAAAGGATGTCTCAGTGCTTGCCTGCCTGCCATTGTCAGCTGCCCCAAACAAGCCTGTTTTAGTCTGCACAGGAAGGATCTGCTTTGGTTTTAAGGCAGCCCTGTTCAGTCCAGGTTGCATGGGATGCTTTGTGTCCTGCAGCTGCTTTGAGCTGCCCACACTGGAGGAAATCTTTGTGCACTCTGCAAAGTGGGTAAGGCCATGGAGCAGTTTATATTAAGTGCTATCACACAGAATTTACAGGATGGCCAGGGTATCAGACCCAGCCAGCACGGGTTTAGGAGAGAAAAGATAATGTTTTTGTAACAACAAAATCAACTTT
>VXBB01019268.1:43244-72281 GCA_013399915.1 Illadopsis cleaveri
GCCCAGGGAGGTGGTGGAGTCTCCATCCCTGGATGTGTTTAAAAAAAGACTGGATGTGGCACTTGGTGCCATAATCTCGTTGAGGTGTTGGAGCATGGGTTGGACTCGATGATCTTGAAGGTCTCTTCCAACCTAGAAATTCTGTGATTCTGTGATTCTGTGTGATTCTGTCTTCTGATCACTGGTCTGCCTTTCTGGCTGCCTGTAGAGGTTTAGTCAGACAGTGGAGAAGACTGGAAGAGTCTGTGGTGTCATTGCCAACTTCCTAGCCTGCCATAAATCTGTCCTCAACTCAGTGCAGAAGTGGAGGGAGGAATTTTACTGCCCTCTTCCCTGAAATTTCAGCCAACATTGCAGCCTTATGAGTGGGATTCAGGTGCAGGTGTTTACATGACAGCTGGTAGGTCAATAAGAACCCGAGGGCAAACTTTTGCATAACTATTTTAATATAACTGTATTTTAATATAGCTATATTTCAGCCTGTTTAATGAGCTGAAGAGGTTTGCAGATGAGTCTGCAGAAGTCTGCAAAAGAGCCCAAGAGAGTAAACAAGGTACACAAGAGAGATGTACAGTGGAGAGCAGGTAGATGGGAGAAGGGTGTAGGAGCACACTTGGTTCATCTTTAGGCACAGAAATGGTAATTTAAATTCTAATCTGGACTTAAAGTGTGGTGTGAATGCCCCTCCCTGAGCTGAGTGAAGTAAGTTTGCATCTGTGTCTTTCTGATAATCTAGGCTGTTAGTCTGTGTTGGCTTCTGTAACATTTGATGAAATGTGACCACAAAATATAAAGCTGGGGAAAGTAATTTTAAGAAACAGAACTGGAAATAATAATTCTGTCTACTTTGTTAATTTATTAATAATCTCAATAATCTTCCCAGTAAAAAATAGATTGAAATGCTTTTTTCCAGATCATAATTTATGCTCTGAGGGAAGGTATGAATAATTAAAGGCAAACAATGGTGTTTTGTCTCCTGCAATTGCAAGAGGAGCAGTGTGATGTGTCTGATTTCCCAGGTCAAATGGTAACAGGTTGCTGTCTGGTATCTCATAGCACCAGAAGAGAAAACCTGCAATTAGCCAGATGATGTTCCCTGTGTGTGATAGTGAAATGCAGGGACTAGTACAGTAAGGGAAAGAACCTCTCTGCCAGCTCCTAGAAGAGGACAGATATAGGGCAGTGCTGTTATGTTTTGGTATTGCTGATGGGCTTCAGGGAAAAGCAGTATTTAGGTAAGGCATAAATGATTCCCTGGGATATAAATTTTATTTCAAATTAAAAAAAAAATAAAAAAAAAGAAAGAAAAGAAAAAAAAAGAAGAAGCTGTAAGAGCACAGTTTACTCCTGTGGTTGAACACAGTTTGTGGAAGTATCTGTGAGCAAGGCAGAAATAAAAACTCTGTACCTATCATAGTTAATTTGCTGAGTGCTGTCCACCTACAATTAATTGTAAAGAATTTCCAGGAATGCTGTAATAATGCATTATGCTTTTAAAAACTGGAAGTGAGAAGGTAGCTACAGAAGGAGTTAATGCCTGTGAATTTGCTAGGAATCAAGTTAGTTAGGAAACACATTTGAGAGGATTAACATTGTTGTAGAAATTAATGTTTGAAGAGACTGACCAGGAGGGTGCCGAATTGAAGAATTTGAAGTGCAATTGAGTCCTATTGGTGGGCTTGTCAAGCTTGCTCCCTAGCCCTTGATTCATGAAGGGGAAAACACAGAGCAGAGCAGGTGCTGCAGGAAAGTGTATCCAAGACAAAAAAAAGAGGAAATTAACCTGTATCCATCCTGCCTGTCAGGTAGGGCTCCTACTTGCCCTGGTTTTCTTCAGCTTACTCCATGAGGACTCAGGGAACTGTTGCATAACTTTATTTAATGGAGTCTTTGTGGGAGTCCTTAGAATGAGACCTGTTTAATTCATCGTGCCAACCCTCAGAGGTGCTGGGGCTTTTACAGGTAAGTATATCCAAGACCCTGGAATGTACCACTCCTTCTTTGAACACATTTTTGGAATATATGTAAAATGTTAAGAAAGCAGACAGCTTAGCACAGTGAGATGCTCTAATCTTCAAGTTGAGATGGAGATAAGTAGAAGTAGGCAGATGAATAAAGAGGAATATTTTTGAAACTCTTCGGAGCGGAAGGAGAATGGAGTCTGTTTGGTGTCCATTTAGAACCTGAGTTGGTCTGATGGTTTTGGTTTTATTTTGTTTTCCTCTAATTTTAATGCCAAGAGAATAATGTCTCTATTCTAATCAAGTTACTTCATTTAGAATAAAATCCATTGGCTTGTAGGCTCTGCTGCAATCCAGTTTGCAATTATTTAAGGAAAATGCTAAAATATCAAATCTCTTAGAAGGAATATAATATTTTTGCAAACATGGGACAAAAACTTTTGTTCTTTTCTCTCATTTTTTCCACACTGTAATGGGATGGCTGACAGACTCAGAAACAGACATCAGTATCAGTTAAAAAAGGCAACATGAAGGAGCATGAGAAGCCACATGCAGAGGACAAAATCTGCTGCATTTCCAAGCTGAAGGTACAGCAATATTTTAGTGATTTTGGAGGAACACACAACTGTAATTACTTGCATTTGCAGTATTTTGGTAGAAGTTACAGCCTAGACTAAATGAATGGATAAACTGTTCTTTTTTACCCTTAATGCCCTAAAAAAGTTTGTAAACAACTGTGCTTGTTTTTACTCTCCCTGAAGTTTACACTCTGTGATGTGTTGGAGGTACTGATTGATTGCTGCTTTGAACTCCAACACTGACTTTGTGTAATCTCCCCAGCCTACCATATTTACCCTTCCTTCTTAAAACTGTGAAATGAGCCTTACTGACTGAGATGTGGCAGTAAAAATTGTTGATCTTGAATAGTAATTCAAGTTGTCAAGAAATGCTAGGAAATCTTGTAAAATAGCTGTTTAAAAATAGTAATTAAAACCCAAATAAATTTCTTTTGCTTTTTAGTTTTTGCAGCAGATGTATTTAAAAATAATATTTATTTCATTTCATAAATGCTGTTTATAAAGAAGCCTGAAGTTGAAAGGATTTGAGTATTATTGCACTTACTAATTTTAACTTTTTAACTGTCAGTTGCTAGTAATTGTCTTGTACAAAGGACATGTTATTTACTCCTTTTGGTTGAAATTACTTGTCCTAGCCTTATGACCTCCGCTGAGATGGGAGAGCAGATCCTGGATCGAGTAATCCAGCTAAAGGAAAACGATTTTCGCTCTGCAAGCAATTTGTCATTCAGATGAACAGAGGGTGGGAAGGTCCTGCAGGTGGCAACCTTGCAGCAGGCACACGGCTGCCTTGGCTGGGTAAACGAGGCTTGGGGTTTCTGAAGACAGTCTTGGTCAACTACAGAAGTTGAAGAGCAAAGTGGTTTTCTTTTAAAAAAAAAAAAAAAGAAAGAAAGAAAAAAAAAAGAAGAAAAAAGAAGTTTGTTTGTTTTTGTTTTGTTTTTTGTTTGCTTAGTGAAGCCATAACTCCAGAAAAGAATAGATGATGAGATTTACACACATCAGTGGAACAGAACTGCTCACTTTTTTAACTGGAAGCACACCTTCACTGGAGGGAATAACCATAGAAAACCATAAATACGTAATTTTGAATTGTTTATGCGTTCTTCTCTTCCCTTCCTAGGTATTTCTGCTGGCACTGTCACTTGCATTCCTTGGGAAAACGATGTCTGGTGCTTACATGAACAGCATGTACACACAGATAGAGAAACAATTTAATATCCCAGCTTCTTTAGTGGGCATCATTAATGGAAGCTTTGAAATTGGTAATCTTGCATTTTAATATTTCTGATTCTTTGAAAATGTAGTATGTGGTCTGAGCATGAGTTAATGACTCTCACCTGCTCTCAATTACTGTATGTGAGAAGAGTGGCCAACTCTGTCATTCTTTTGAGCTGATATGTAACCATTTTATGTCTTGGAAATGAATAGGACCACCTGAATGGGAAAATTTAGTTTTAAAAACTAATTCAGTTAATTTCTGCACTTTGAAAAGTCAGAGCAACTAACAAAACAGGACTAGTTTATGAGGTGTGTATTGTATCTTTCTGAAGAAAACAAAAAATAAAACTATGTAAACTTTGTTTGAATTTAAGGTCATATTTAGCATTTTGCAATTCCTTTAATTAAAATTGGTTGGAGTGGGCTGTGAATCCTTACCTAAATTCAATAATATTTAAGGTTTTGTACCTGTACAACTGTACCTGCAAAGAAATTTTCCAGTTCTACTTTTAGTGCCCCTTACCTTGCCTGTCAGTAAGTTTTATGGTCCAGTGATAAATGTAAATGTATATCTTTAAGTGTCATTCAAGCCACTGGTTCAATACAGCCTGTGTAGAAATTATACAGAAAAAAAGGAATTATTTTCTTTCAGAGCATGCTCGTCATTCAGAGACATGATTTTGTTCTTCTGACAAAAAGATCACAAAATTAGTAGGTATGCAATTACTAAATTGCTATTTTTATAGGGCCTGATTCATAACATAAAGCTTGATTCTTTTCTTAGCTGCATAGCAATAAATGGAGAAAATCAACTGATTCTAAGTGAAAGTGGAGGAGAGGAAAATAAAGATTTTTAGTACATTTTTGTTTTTAAATGGTACTAGGTATAAAAACTGTATTTTTTTCTAAACAATAACTGAAATTAGTATTAAATTATTATTATTATTCCTTTTTTTTTTTTTGAATGATTGTCCTCTTGTGTTTATTATTTTCACTACAAAACCACTACGGTATACACTTCTGTATTTCCTTACACATTACAAAATAAAGTATCCTAGGGGAATAACTTCCTAAACCAGCTATTATTCTGCAGACCCTGGGCCTGATCTCTATGCAAAGTAGTGGGAAATTTCTTCTCTATAATGATGCACTCAAAAATTTCTCACTGTGATCTCTTTTCCATTCTGCCTTTTATTCTCATGTTCTTTTTGTGTGATGTAACTCTTCCAAAAAAAGATCATCCATAGCAGGGAATTACTGCACCCTGTAGGAGTTCCCTGTCTAGTGTCACTTTTTACAAGACCAGAAAAGAAACAGAAGTTGATCTTACAAGATACACTCAAATTTGTGTTGCACTTTCAAAGATCATGGGATGCCTTGGTTTGTGAATTGTGAACCAGGTTCTCTTTGCAGGTAACTTGCTGCTGATAGCATTTGTGAGTTACTTCGGGGCAAAGCTTCACAGACCCAGAATAATTGCTTTGGGCTGCACAATTCTGTCATTTGGATGTCTTTTGATATCACTTCCTCATTTTCTGTTTGGAAGGTGAGTATTTTGCTTAACTCACTGCAGCTTCTGTGTTCCTTACTTGCATTAACTCATACATCCTTCCACTGAGTGTGTTGCTTATGGGGAGAGACACTGCTGAGCATGGATTCAATATGATCATGGCAGAGCAGTTTCTTTGGTTTTGCTCCTGAGATGGCTTCAAAAGTCAGTCACCTCACCTCCTGAGGAGAATCACCCCTCTAGTCGCCACCTTGCTTTGCCTTTGCCTTCATCCTTTTGCTCCCCAGTTAACAGTAAGTGGGCTGTGATACTGTCACTTTACACTAGCTTTTATCTACTTAGATGAGCAATAGAAGGTGATTTTCAAAGATCTCTTGGTCTGGAACCTGGATGACAGATTATACCTGTGTTGGCAAGGCCTGTACTGACCATAATGATTCTTCAGCTACTTTTAAATGATTTTTTGCTTGGCTTAAAAAATAATAATAGAAGCTTTAGGTTTTAATCAGCAATCAGGTATTTTATTGACCCTTCAGTCTTGTTGTGTCCAGTGTGGAATGGCTCTGACAGCCTTGACAGCACCCTCTGTTCAGTTAACTCTTGACATGAATTCCCTTCTTCCTTCAGCTACACACTCTTCTGATAGGTAGCTCCATTACTCCAGTACAGACAAATAAGATGGTTCTCATGAATATCTTATTGACCTGTGCCTGCTTTCCTTTGATTCCAACAGGTATCGTATTGAAAGCAGCATCTCACAACGGGAAAATTTTTCAGTGATGCCTCTATGCCTTGTTAATCAAAACTTGTCCTCCTTACCTTCAGAAAAACCATCAACAGGTATGACTTTTCCTGTGTCTCTTAATAGTTTCTTTCTGTGTCTATAGTGTCTAAGCAAATAGATTTTTATTTTTATTAGCAATCACTTCAGGGTTCTGCTTTCGATCAGTACATTTTGAAAGAAAAGTACTTCTAGAAACTAGAGGTCAAGAAATTTCCTGGCCTTCGTGTTTGTTTGGCCTGTGACACATTTCTTTCATGCAGTTTTCGCATTATCCAGGCAGTTCAATTAACATACCTGGCAGTCCACTGTGGGATAGCATAAAACCAGGTTGTTCTCACAAATATTCCTCTTTTTAACTTGCAATCCTATGATACCATGAGGAGGTGGGAAGCATGTTTCAGCAATGGGTAAGAGGCATAAGGATGTTTTTATATTGTACCACATAGGAAATAAAAGAATGAGAAATAGAGCTAGAACCAAAATACAGATCTCACTTCCCTCTAAAGAAAATAGTTTAAACTAGGCTAAAACTTATCCATGAGACTGAAACATGTATGTGCACTAGCAACGTGCCTGTAAAGGAATTATTGGGAAGTGAAAGGGCTCAGAGGAAACAAAAATTCTCATGCAGAGGGTGGGATTAATCTCCTGGGTCTTTATCTAGCTCAAAGGGAAGTATTCAGTCTGAATCATGCCTTTAGATTCCCTTGATAGCTGGGCAAAGGAGACCACAGAGCTTTTGCAGAGCTGTAAGGGGCAAGAGAACAGACAATGGGGATACCAGAATCATAAAGTCACCCCAGGACAGACATTTATGCTCTGTAGAGTAGGGTGGGTGTGCCTTCTGACTGCTGGAAATTTAGGTGTTTGGTGGATGGCAAAAGTAAGGTGACCTGAGCCCCACAGTTTATTGTTAAACTTTGTGGTGGAGTCCCATCAGGGTGTGCTAAAGCTGAATCACACTGCTATAACACTGCCTGAGTGCAGTGGCATCAAACCATAGCATTGTGCTGTAGTTTTCTGTGTCTCCATTTAGTGATGGGTGCAGCTTCCAAGCTTTCCAAGGCTGAATGTCAGTTAAGATATTAATTTTTGCATCTTTGCAAGAAGAAGTCGTGAAATGAGCACACCTAACATCACTTGGAATTAACCTTTCACTTGAAGATTTCTGATACTGTATTTTCCCATCTTATAAATGCAAAGATAAAGGCACAGAAAGGTAAATAATTTTCATTGAAATGATGTCCAGCCACTCAATATGCACATTAGAACCCAAAGATCCTCAAGCCTATGAATATGCTTGGGTAAGGTGATTGTTTCCCTATTAGACTATGGACAAGCAAGACTGTGATATTCATATATATATATAAGTCCATTTCCTGCATGAAGCAAAAACTGGGCTGAGTTTGACCGCATCTGCATGTGAACTGCTTCACTGTGTTTGCTGACAGCCATCTGACACAGAAACAGGAGATCCAGGTTTCATCTGTGGTCAGTAATGCCTTCACTCAGAAAGGCAGCAGTTGCTGCTAACAAAGCTGGTTTTCATTTGTTGATGAGTTTGCACTGAGAAATCTCATCATGACAAAGTGGGAGACAGCAGTGGAATCTGAAGTGGACTATGGGATGAAGAAATCCCAGTTCAGGGAGAGAAAGGAAGTAAAAAAATATTGTGACCAGTTATTTATCCTCTTTTCTTTTTTCAATAGGACAGGCCTACCCACCAAAGCTTAAGCTATTGGTCAGCTCTTTGTCTCTAGGTTTTCATTAATAGTTGGAACTAAAATATTCATTCTGACTTTTTGTTTTATCCACAGAATGTGAAAAAGAGCCTGGGTCCTTGCTGTGGATATTTGTGATGGTTGGAAACATCGTGAGAGGAATGGGGGAAACTCCCATCATGCCTTTAGGCATTTCCTATTTGGAGGATTTTGCCAAAGCAGAGAACTCGCCTTTCTACCTGGGTAAATCTACCCTGTTGTGATAACTTCCCTCCTCCAAACACATACATATAAGCAAAAACAAAAGGAAGGATTATTATGATGCCCTTCAGTCCAACCAAGAAAGACAGAAAACATTAATTATTGCCTTATCAAAATAATGATATTGTAGAACTTGTAATTTAACCAGAGAGAAACTTGTTGGAATGAGGCCATTTTTAGGTGCAAATGCTTTTCCAGTGGAGCTGTCCTAACCATACATAGAAATCCCAAGAAGTTAATTATGTCTGAGTTCTAATTTATAATGTTTTCTCTTTTTACTACTCTAGGATGTCTACACACAGCCACTGTAATTGGCCCCTTCCTTGGTTTGCTGTTGGCTTCATTTTGTGCAGAGCTGTTTGTTGACATTGGATCAGTAGGTGCAGGTAATGAGTGAACATATGAAACTTTATTTTTAAGTCTATAGTTGGTGTATTTTTCAGAACTAAAAAATGTTTCCTTGTCAATATTTGTTAATCCTACCTGAGTTTGTTGGTGTTTCTTTCAGAATGGAAGATCTGCATAAAGTATTCAATTCATATATACACAAATCAATCTGCTTGTAATTATTTGATGAAGAGTTGTGTCATCTGACTTAACAGAGGAAAAGACTAGAATTAATTTAATACAAGCCACTGAAATTTGCCAGAAAATTAGCAACATTAGAACAGAAGACTGGAGAATAATCTCCTTCATGAGCCTCATTTTAAGAATCATTAAAATTCTTAAATTTATTTAAAATTAAAATGCTTCCATGTCAGAGATGACTAGGAAAGCAAAAAATGACAGCAAAGAATGTTTCTGAAGTGATCCAAGATGTTTGTTTTTGTGTTTTATTACAGATGAGATAACTATAACAGCTACTGATGCCCGCTGGGTTGGAGCATGGTGGCTGGGTATTTTGATTTGTGCACTGCTGAATCTTCTTGTGGGAATACCATTTTGGTTTTTGCCCAAGTCACTTGTGAAGGAAGGTGAAACCAATGAACCTGAGGAGGCAAGTGAAAAAAGTGTAGCATCATTGCAAGAAAATGATAAAAATGAAACCAAACAGACCATGTATGAAATTGCTAAAGGCAAGTTATATTTTATTTCCTTCTTACTTTAGTCTTGAGATGTGAACTCTGTGTGCTTGTGTAATTAAAGATGGGTCCAAGATATGCGATGCCTACTCTGTTTTGATGTCTCTGTAGTTCAAAGGATTTGTGTAGGAATTTAGAATGGCTCCTTGCAGAGAAAGAAAGCTGATTTCATTGATCTAGGATCTGGACTCCTTCCTTTTCCTCTCCTGCATTTCAGCTGTATGTAGATATTTTCTTCCCATGAGAGGGCTAAACCACTAAAATCTGCTTAGGAACATTACAACTCAGTGAGCAGTGGATGAGTTGCAGATACTGGTGGCTTGTACCCCTCATTCACTGTGCAGAAAAGCAGAAACCCAACATAAATCTTGTGCATTTCTTGAGTCCAACTGAAAGCCCTTAAAGGGAATTGACAGATGCTAAAGTGTCTCATAAACATTTCATTACTGTTGAACAAAGATGCATTAGACTCACATTTATTCATGTTACCACTGGCAGCTTTCACATCCATGGTCTTTCAAATCTATGTATCTGTAGGAGGTTATTTTTTTTTCCTCTGTTATTTGAAGGAAACTTCCTTCCTACATTTCCTGGTTGGAAATGTAAGTGAATAAACTATGCCAAAGGCTATGATCTTCAGAGTAGTCTCCTGATCCTGTCCTGCTCAGGGCCCTCTGAGAGGACCTTCATTTTCAGAAAGCAAGTGCCATGTGGCAGCTCCCTCTCTGTGCTGTTTCCATCTGGGTCCTGCAAATTCACCACACCCAGAGTCAGTACTTAGGTCTTGGCTGACATTGCAACTTCATTTTGATAAACAGAGCATCTCTTTCTGCTGTCATGTAGCCTTTAATAAATCCATGAATAAAATACTCTTCTTGTGAGGAAAGGTTCCCAGCTCAGATGTGGGTCCTTGGTGCTCCAGGGTCCCTTCAGAACTTATGTTTTCATGGTCATTCCCTCCCTGTGCTGATGTGAATGTTCACTGTCCCTGAATACCCTGAATGTAGAACCTTTTCTTTTCAGTGGTTGCAAGGGACTTCTTCAGCTTATTGACCAGGACATATTCAGGCAACTTTTTAATCATCAGGGATTTCAAATCAAACGTGATGTTTTTATAGCTAAAATGAACCTAAAATAAAATTAATTAAATAACAATAAAATTCCCTTAAGAAGCTCTGATTAAAAGTGTCACTGCATCTGTAAATAATGCTGCCTACTTATAGTGTTTCTAATATTTGACTAATTTTTGAAAGATTTGCATACAGATCTTGTAATAAGGTACTTGCTTGCCTCTGAAAGGTATACACCCACCCTAAGTGGTGCCCACTTTCAGTGAGGCCCAGTCATTGTTTTGTAGGTGCTTATATTTATCTGCTGAGTTTCTTGACAATAGCTCAGCACATTGATTACCAGAGAACATTGGACAAAGGGGAATTGTGGGGCGTTTTTTTATGGTTCAAATCCTGACTTGATGGGCATTATACAGAGAGAAGACCTGTGTAAATTAGTTTCTCAGATGCTTACTTGGCTGAAAACTTGGTTGATAACAGATTTTGACAGGTTGGTGGGGATAACTGTGGTCACAGCTCTCTTCAGGCCTCTTCTGCCCCAGCAGCAAAACCCAAAATCAGTGTTCACATCTCTGGGAGCAGCTTGTCACAGCTGTATAGTGCATTTACAGCCCTTTGTATGCCACGTGCAGGACAGGGGTATTCATGAATGCTCTGGGGGCATGAGAGGAGAGAAAAGGGAGGGGAGATGCAGCAGTAGCTGCTGCTGTGATTTATTATTTTTTAATAAGCAACAGCTGCACTGGTGTGTGGGGGTGTGTGTGTGCATGAGGACGTCTTTGGGTAGAGGAGAAATATTAGGGTACCTTGGGCTAAGCAAAGCACAAGATTTAGCGTGACCCAGTTCAGGACCATTTCTGTTCCCCTCTTTCCCCCACAGCCACTCTGTTTTCATAAAACATCACACTAACTCGTGGCATTATTTCATTCCAGATTTCATCCCCTTCCTCAAGGCTCTGTTTCACAACCCCGTGTACATGTTATTTATATG
This sequence comes from Illadopsis cleaveri, assembly GCA_013399915.1. Taxonomy (NCBI): domain Eukaryota; kingdom Metazoa; phylum Chordata; class Aves; order Passeriformes; family Timaliidae; genus Illadopsis; species Illadopsis cleaveri. The sequence goes on from VXBB01019268.1 coordinate 54,424, forward strand.
TATAACTGTGTTACAGTTCAGTGCCTTTGATGGCATGATATCCTTCATGCCCAAATATCTGGAACAGCAGTTTGGAAAGTCTGCATCAGATGCTATCTTTTTAATTGGTATGTTTGCATTTTTCTTTGCTCTCTTCTATCAATTAGTGATGTCTCTCTTCAAATTATTTCTATTTTTTATATATATACATATGTTCATGTGTATTTACATATACATAGTAAGGTTAAATGCTTCTACAGGTGAGGGATATCACATTACAAAGCATTTCTAGATGTCAATGCATTTTCTGCTAAACATCTAATTTTTTGTGCAGAATTTTATAATCTAATCCCCATCTTTTGAATCAGTTCAGAAAATTCAGCTGACATGAAACTGAGCCATGTGATGTTTGTATAAAACCACTTCCAACAGGTCTTTCAGTCAGAATTTGCTTCTTTTAAGTATCAATGAGCAAAGTAGTGTGAGAGCACATTCAGTAATCTCATCTCAAAGCTGAAAGTCTGTTCCTCCTTTCTATCATGATCAGAGTGCATTAAGATGTGTCTTAATTAAGATGTGCACTGGCTTATCTTTCTGTTGAGTTTCTCAGTCAGCTGGAGAGGCTGGATTGAAACCATATCATTTTCTTTCCTTCTTTTTTTTTTTTGAGTTGGACCTAGAGAGCAATTCCAAATTGAGATTTTCCAATTGATAATTTTAGTCCTACCCTGTAGCTCTCTCCCCAGGCAGTTCTTAGCTGCTGTTGACTTTGCCAGAGGTTTTGGGTATGAAAGGAAATTAGCAGAGACCCATTTCTGATTGTAGTTAAACTATTCAGTCACAGACACTCACAGAGTCTTTGCCAAACACAACCTTCCCTTACAGCAGCTGTAGGTAGCTACTTCTCTAGCTGCCTTATAGTAGAGTAGCTTTGATGGTCTCCTTTGTTTTAACATGGAAGTTTCACTTGTTTAAATAGGTGTTTACAACTTGCCAGTTCTATGCGTTGGGTATTTTTCTGGCGGCTTATTCATGAAGAAATTCAAGATAAATGTCTATCAGGCTGCGAACATAGCATTTTGGGTATCTTTACTGGAATACCTTCTCTACTTTGCTGCCTTTTGGACTGTCTGTGATACCTCACCAGTTGCTGGTCTAACAGTTTCCTATCATGGGTACGTTCTTTGGGACTCAGGAGGACTTCAGTCTTAAGACACCAGGAGGATTTTTCTTGTCAAGAATCAGCCAGGAGCTCCATTTCAGTTCTCAATTCTTTTTGCTTGCATTAGACAGCAGGTCTGTTATCCTCGTTTCAAACAACAAAAGTGTATTAAAAAAGATATCCATGTCAAGACCCATGCAATTGCATGTCCATATTAATTCTTTCACTAATACAATTAGTAAAGTCATGTAACTGCAGGTGAAAATAAAAATTGTTGGTCAAATCAGGCATACATGAGTGCAATTTCAGAATACTAGAGGAAAAAATCCCCTTCTTGATCTTACACTGGTTTACTCAAATTTGATTACTATCAAGTTGTCAGAGGATATTTTATCTGTGGTTTCTTGATTTGAAGCCTGCCATTGATCATTAGGAATCATAGAATGGTTTGGGTTGGAATGGATCTTAAAGATCCTCTATTTCCAAACCCCCAGACATGGGCAGGGTCACCTTCTGCTAGACCAGGTTGTGTTGTGTGTCTGTAAAATGGACATGGAGATGTAGATACAACACTTAGAGAATCAAGAACATACAAGCCATAGATGAGAAAAATGCTGTAGGGTATGCATAGCTAATTTATAATATTAATGTAATATAATACAATTTAGTGTCCTATAGAAAGAGAGAAAGGCATGACTTCAGGGTAGGAGCATGTAGGACTGGGTCCTGATTCAACACTTGAGCTAGAATAGAATCTTAAGCATTGCAAAGGGTTATTGTGGGTATCTCATTATTGAAATATTTATTCACCTTCTAAATGTGTTTCAGAATAGAGCAAGTTTCGTATGCAGAAAATACTCTACTGGCTGGCTGCAACATGGATTGTGATTGCCCACTTAAAACATGGGACCCTGTTTGTGGGAACAATGGAATCACTTACGTGTCACCTTGTCTTGCTGGGTGTAAATCCTCAAGAGGAACTGGAAGAAGTGTGGTAAAGCATAATTTTTATTGTACTGTAACGATGAAATATAGTAGGTGACAAATACTTATACCAGTATAGGGTGGGAAATACCCATGCATGTCCATTTAATTGAATACATAAGGTGAAAGATTTGAACAAATTCATTAAGCCCCAGAAATTTCAAACTGCATATGAAAATCAGTTTAAGTTTAAATTAAAAAATAAAATGAAGAAGAATTCTTCTCTACTAAGAACTAAAGGAGTCTCAAGTGCTCAACATGGAGTGAGAAATTATTCTGAAGGTGTTGCCAATTGGAAACCTGAGTGTCCAAGAACATTTCAGCCAAAATGAAAGTCCATAACATGGACTTAATAATCTCTTTTATCCTGTAGATTTAAACTAGTAACCAGGTATTATAGAACTTTTATCCCCACATACAGGGGATGGATGGACCTGTGCCTGGCAGACTGGGAGAGAGGCCACAGTGCAGTGCTGCTCATGAGTAACAAGGTCAGGTCCAGGAGGCAGCGAGATGAATGCCAACAGTGTGGGCTTGCCACTCAGTGTGAGTTTGGACAATCTGTGTGATTAAAATACTCTTTTGACAGGTGTTTGAAAACTGCACCTGTGTTGCAGCCTCAGGGTTTTCATCTCAAAACATTTCTGCTACTCTGGGCCAGTGTGATGGACATGAAAACTGCAACACGATGCTCCATTATTTTTTAATACTGCAGTTAGTCTGCAGCTTCGTTTTTTCCTTAGCAGCCATGCCTGGATACATGGTCTTAATAAGGTACAGTAAAATTTTCCTTGTCTTAAGAAATCTACTGGACTTTTTATTCTGAGGTTTTAATTCTCCAGGGAATTAAGTTGTTTAGTTTGCATATGGAATGAAGAAGAGGAGAAAAGTCTTATTTCTGTGCTATTAAGGTTTAATGTCATGTCACCTTTGTAATCTAATGTTGTTTCTGGCTATCAGCTTTATCCTGAATGGATGCAGGACCACTGAGTCAGAGCACTGGGATACTGGGTGGTGTGTGATACCTGTGTATTTATCAAGCACAGGAACATGGTGTTGATTAAGGCACAACTACCCTGCACTTTGTGTTGGCCTCGGTACAAGCAGATGATACCTTGACTGTAGCTTTTCTTTTTGTGATCTGGCAGTCCTAGATAAGGAAATTTTCAGCAAATATCACCTAATGAGCATAATGAACTCTTTCAACTAATGTTCTTATTAGAATGTTTTGGGCCTAATATGATGAAGAACTTGATTTTAAAAAAGGGTTAAATATCTCTTGTTAATGCCACCTCTGCAAATAAATGTACTGCAATTATCATACAGGTCTCTAAAGCCTGAAGAGAAGTCTTTTGGAGTGGGTATCCATGGGCTGGCTTCAAGAGTATTTGGTAAGAAAATATCTAACACGCTTCAAAAGAACAGTTAGGGCTGACCTAGAGTTAGAGAGGGATCACATCAGGGCTATGGGCATGGCACAGGACTCATTGCTTCTATGGAGTGCCTTTGAACAGGAAGCATTTAGGATTTTTTTTTTACAGCTCTCAGCAGCATGGCAAAGTAGTGCTGCTTGCAGTTTGCATTTTTTTTTTTTTTTTTATACTGGGTAATAGGCTGGTATCTTGGTTTAACCCAAGTCAGGATCTAACTACTGTGCATCCACTTATTCTCCTCCCACATGGAATAGGGAGAAGAGTTGGAAAAAAGGTAGAACACACAGGTTAAGAATAGTTTAGTAATGGAAAGAAATTAAAATATAATAATAACAGGAAAAATAGAGAGAGGAATAAAACAAAAGAATAAAATTGTTTGTTGACCAATAGTCATCCCACTCCTGAGCAGCAGTCAGTCCCTCCCTGCCACATCTCTCCACTCTGTGTACTAAGCCTGACATTCCAGGTTATGGAATTTTCCTTTGGCCAGTTTGGGTCAGCTGTCCTGGCCATGCTCCCCCCTGGTTTCCTGTGCAGCTCCTCACTAACAGAGCATGAGACATGGAAAACCCTTTGATGTCAGCACTCCTTAGCAGCAACTAAAACGTCGGCGTGTTATCAACATTATTCTCATATCAAATCCAAAACACGCACTGTACCAGCTGCTAAGAAACTGTATTCCAGCAGAAACCAGGACATGGGACTACATCTGCTGCTCACTGGAAAGCCATTTGGCATTCCTTCACTCTTGCTTATTGTTTATGTTTATTGAAGGCAGCATTGTCTCTCACTGATGAGAGAAAACATTGAGTTCTGAATAGGAAACACAGTGTACATTGTAGCATGTGGATATTGTTTAACAGGCAGCAGGGAAGAAAATCTTTGGCTGAGGGTAGTTAGATGAGGAAGAAGAGGCAGCACAAGATATACAGGGAGGGAGGCTCATGCTGCAAGAGGACAGTACAGATGAAGTAGGTGACAAACAGCATTGGCTCTGTGGTGTGTGTGTGCCTCTTCTGATAACCAGAAGAAAATTTCTATTCACAAAAATGTTGCTAATATTCTTTTTAGCTGGAATTCCATCTCCCATTTATTTTGGAGCTTTGATAGATACCACTTGCTTGAAGTGGGGTACTATGACTTGTGGTGGAGAAGGAGCATGTAGGATCTATGATATTGTCACATACAGGTATATTTTCTACTTTATTTTAATTTCTCCTTCTTACTCTATTACTACATGCATAGAGATGTAATTTTATCCACTTTATGTCCTCCTAGTAGACAAACTGCTTCAGTGTTAGAGATGTGACACAATTTTCTTTGACATTGGCTTTATCTGTCAAGTGCAACCTTTGACACAGATATTGGAAAAACCTTTGAACAGAAATGTTCTTGTGCCATAATATTCACTAACAGCCCTCCATGAGAACAAGCCTTAAAAACACTGAATTATGATAAAAATACTGAAAAGCAGTTAGCTCGCGTGGGAAAAAGATTTAATGGGTGACTGCAATATCTTTGAACAAAAAATGGTTGAAACAGTAATTGAATTTAAAAAGAAGATTTTTATAGAGTAGATACAGTTACTCAAGTTGGAAATTGGCCCAGAATGCTGCACCTCATGTTTTTGTAGTCCTTCAAGGATTGTTGTAGGATTTTTAAAGAAAAATCTTGTGGAACTTGTGGCCTCATACTAATTCCTTGTAATACTGTATTGAGGTTGAATATTCTTATGAATACTTAGAAATTTTAACTAGGTAGTCTGAACCCTTTCAGGACCCTCTCTTTTCCCTGTGGAAAAAACCATAAGGGTACCAGGTGCCTGACTTCACTGGCTAAATCATTTGCCTGAAACTGGGAGATGTAAAAGGCCATTTTTCTGACTGACACATTCTCTGTTCTTACATTCTCATCTTCTGAGATCCAAATGCATCAGGGCATGAGTTATAGAGTGGCTGTCTAATCTTCACAAAACAATGTTTGCTGAATAGTTTTGCCCTTTTTTAATAAATGCATATATTTAATGAAACCCATTATTTATTTCAGGTGGCTCTATCTTGGCCTGCCAGCAGTGTTACGTGGAGTGTCCTACGTCCCAAGTACACTAGTTCTCCTCATTTTAAAGAAGAAAGTGAAATCTGAAAAGCAAATCTTAAATGTCCCAATAGAAATGCAGGATAAGGAACAAGAAGCAGTGAAATAGCATTTTACAGAAGGACATGTTGGGAAAAAACATTGCAGTGTAAATATTGGATATATCCTTGTGAAAAATTTTGTACTTTAACTAACGAACACTTGGACAGAGATGGATAGAATTACACATAGTTGTATCCTACTTACGTTATAAAAGTATCAGTTTTTAGACACAAGGCATGGGAAAAATATGTTTAGTGCAAAAGGACAAGGACCAGAAATAAGAAAACTTATGAAATGCCAGGTTTGAGTTGCCTGAGCAAAGGGCTATGAAACAGAAACATATGTGTTCAGTCCTGTTTCACTGACAGTAAGACAGAATTTTGCATTTGACTCCAGGTGATGCCAGATTTCATCTCGGAATTCTCACATGGTTTCTGTCTTTCTCTCATTGACTGTAGACATAATTTGTGGCTTCTTTGGGCCCAGTTGTTCATAAATTTATTTAAAGATATTATTAGTCCTTTCAGGCAGGGATTGTTTGTTATTCTGCATAGTATAGGTGGTCAGTATATTGGAAACCTGGTTTATGACATGGTCTGGGTGTTGTGGTAATAATAAATTAAAAAATTATGTTTTTAAAAAATGCCGTGTTATGGTGACGTTTTAAGATTTGCATACAGCATTGACAAGGAAAGGTCATCAGGATTCACTTCAGTTACCTGCTGCCCTGGGATATCTCAAATATGTAAGGAAAAAAAACCCACCCTAAATATCTCAGGTAAAGAAAAAACAAAATAAAGGAAACCCTGTTAATATAAGTCATGCAAGGTGGCTCTGCATCCATGTATCCATGTTTAGCATCTAGTTTGGCACTGCCTCATGTTTGGCCCCAGTGCAGAGGACCCTTAGGTCTGTCTGCCAGTGTCCATGCAATAACTTCTTAAGGCTTTTTATTACAGGTCCTGGTTATTGTTCCCTGCTGCATAAGGCATGGAGCTTGTTTGTGGAACTACCACAGACCAATGCTCCAGCACCTGCAAATATCTCCTACTTATTTATTCTGAATGGCACAGACCTGCTCCCATTGAAGCCACCTGGGACCTTCTGCAGCCACCAAAAAGTGGGAAGGGTATTTTGCCACAGTAGCTCATTAGTTTTGTTAAAATCTGATTAGTTCAGTTACAATCTGATTACTTCAAGGTGTCTTATTGACATCATATGTGTGTGTGCTTGGAATATCACACAGAGGATTCTCACTGTCTTTGTGGAATCAGTGAGAAAAGATCCATTTCCTCCCACAGAGCAGGAAATCATCACTGGAATTTAAAGTTTCTTCAAATACAAGTGATCCTTAAAAGTAATTCTTTTAAAAAAGATCTGTCATAGCCCCTGTCTCCCTTTGTATTGGATGATAGAGGTGTAACAAGAGGAAGGGGAATGGAAGAAAGGCAGACATGCTGCAGCCAGGAACAGAGCAGAACAGAGAATGCAGCTCCCTGTTAAACCACAGATATCCCAGAAGTTTTTTGGACATTTGAAGCTGATTTTGAGCATTGTTCTTGCTAGCATGGGGCACTAACTGAAAGCCATCATTCTTCCTTGTGGTTACATTCCTCCAAAGCTGGAGTTAAAAATCCTTTGCAGACATTAAGTCACAGCTTGGTGCCAAGGTAACCTGGGAAACACAAAGTTACAGAGCACCAGAATTTCACAGCTGTAGGAAACAAAAGGGCTTTGTTAAGTAGGCAAATCTGTGCCGCTTAAATGAAGCACTGCCAAAGGGTCAGACCTAGTCAGCTCACTGTGTTTTGAAGTGGAAGGAAGCAGATAGGAATGTTTCCAAGTTTTAATATTAGCATTTCAGCTAGAATGTTTCCAAGCCTTAAATTTAGTATTTCAGTAGATGTATTAAGATTGTGTTTAATTGTTCCAGTTCATCTGCCTGAGAATTTCACAGTGAAAAAGGCCACATTCCCCAGGGGCTCTGCTGCCCAGACTGTGCATCCAGGTAGGCAGTGCTGGATGGGGGATGCCTCCTTAGAGAAGTTTGTGGGCATAAACCTGTGGTGGGAACCTTGCTTCTCCAGAGCAAAACCAGGATACAGAGAGTGTGGGTTGTGCCAAGGTGATCCTCATAAATTCTGTATGATATGCCATGCCTGGTACCACAGATATTCCTATGATTGGGTTGGGAGGTTAGAAAACTGCTCTTAAAGCTAGTCCTTCAAATGTAAAGCCAAGCTTTGGACTGGATTCCTTCAAGTTTTAACATGCTGACCTCGATTCAGCAAACCATTTAAACATGTGCATAAAAATGAGTGACCTTGTTCATTGCCTAAATAGGTGGCACTGGATATTTCAAGAGTGAACCCCAAACTGACACTGTTGTGAGCCCCATTTGAATAGAGGTGGGGTACAGAAAGTGCTCAGAGGGTGTTTATTGTGCTTGAATGTTTGGTCTGGTCCTGGTCTGATGTTTTAAGTACCAAGACCTGTGCCATCATTGCGAGTAGCACTAGCCACAAATGGGAATCATGGCAGTAGAAAGTAACACTGGTGTAAAGGTTATAAAGCAAGAGCATACGAATAGCCGAGCTGATGAAGTCCAGTATTAAATTATAAAAACGGGTGGTAGGTTTATTTTCTGAGTGCCTGAGAGCCCAGCAGATGGCTTTCACAGTACAACCAACCATGTGTCTCTGCCACTGAAGTTTCAACCCAGTGAAGAGTGCCCAAGAGCTGAATTTTAATCCTTAAACCTGCCAAGTGGAAGGCTGGGTGTTGGTGCCTGGATGTGGATGCTATCAAACACTGAGAAACAAACACTGGAAGTTTTTCAATGAATGTGATTATCTTGGAGGTTTTTTAAAGGTAATGATACACGAACTGTGCACACAAGTGTTTATCGAGTATTTTTATGTATTTTTCTAGCATTTTGTACTCAAGGTCCTTTGTAATAATCCTTGATGTTCCATTGGGGTTTTTTTGACTGTGATCAGCTCTTGAGCCATCATTTTCAAAGAAATAACAACTCTTCAGTCTCACTGAAAAATATCAATACTTTTTAAACTGCATATCTCTATGCATGAGCAGGCTATATGGTTTTGTTTCTTTGTTTTCGCTATTTTCTCTGTCTTTTAATTTCATCAGCTACTTAATTGCCAAGTGTCTAAATTTTACAGTCTTATTTGTTTCCTAAAAAATCCTATGTCTGGTATAAATTTCATTGTCACCCTGCTGCTCCCAAGTTTTAATGCATGATGTATTGATGCACAGGATAAACATTTCTGATTATGCATATTGCCCAAGCTGTGATCATGTTTTCATTTTTTTCTTGAGAGAAAATGACTCATTTGGGAGGAAAATATGTTACCTGACAAGCTGATTTTAATTAGTGGACAGAAGGGAGATGTGATGACCAAAGCTGCATCGTTACCTCAATTTGGTTGAGGTCATGTCTGACTGTGATATGATGCTGGCTTTGTGTTTGTGACACAAACATATTATAGTAACATGTGTAGCCTCTGAACACATGAGCACCACAATTTTGGGTAACTATTACTGGCAGCTTAAAGTAAATCTCTTTTTCTGTAATTCCATCTGTGATGAATAGTGGTCTGTTTTTGTAACCTTTCTATCTCAAGTGGAGTTTTAGCAGCTAACTCTTCCCTACAGACTTTTCTCATCCGAACAAACCATGGTATCAGAAGCTAATTCAACCTGTGCCTGTGGAGAGGAACACCCTGAGAATCCCTGGGATGGGATTTGGCATGAAAAGAAGCCAAGTCACTTTTTAGTTTAAGTAAATCTGGTCATGTGATACAAACTGGATGTATCCAGCAACAACGTCTTGGCTACTGCTGCCTTTTTTTTTTTCCCCCCACAGAATTGTTGTTAGTCTTTTCCTTTTTTCCTTTCTTAACAAGGCATGAAGTGTTCCCAGTTATGATGCTTGGGATTTTGGGCTTTCTTTGTTTGGGACTTTCTCTGGGAATGTAGAAAATTACTTGGTAATTGCCCCCCTCATGCTTTGTCCAGGGAATCAAGGGCATACATTTCTTAAATCACAGCAGACTAAAAATCACAGGATAAAACATAGAGGATCCCTTTGGAAGGTGAAATCTTAGGTATTGCAATGCCTGACTTCCCTTCTAGAAGAGACCATTCTGTAGGTCCAGGCCAGAAGTGTGACATGTGCCTATTAATTTCCAGGAGAGGTGCTCAGGGCTTTTGCTCATGTGTGTGACCATGGGTGGCAGCTTGCTGGATCTTACAGCCTGGGCAGAGCAAGAGGAAAGCCCTCACCTGGAGGGCGGAAAGCCCCATTACAGGTGGGAAATGGTGGTTTAAAATAAGTAGTTCATTACAGAGGTTTTGCTTTTTAAAAGGCCTTGACCCCCTGTGTTGGTAGAAAGGCTGCCTGGCTTTGTGAGGTTATCACTTAAATGGTTCCAAAACCAGCTTTGAAAAAAACAAACTTCTCATTTGAGGTTAATGAGACACAGAGTGGGCCAGTTCATGCTGTACCTTTGCTGTTACTATTGTTTCAAGGCAGCTGCATGCTGGCTGGTACACCATGCTTTTTCCTTCTTCTCAAGAAAACTCTCTGATATAAAGGCACAGCCATATGTAAAACAAGCTTAAGTTTCTGTAGAAATTTTCAGAATTTAAAAAAATTCCCAAGAGGGCACAAGACTTTTTTGTTGTTATTATTATTATTACTATTATTATTATTATTGTTATTATTATTAATATTAATTTTTTGTTGTTATTCTTTTTGCTTGTGGTGGTGGTGGTGATGTAGTTTTTTACCTCCCATTGTAACTCTGAATGTTCTTCCTGGTGAGTCTGTATAATAAGAGAGTAGCATTTGCAATGTTGCTGCTGCTACTTTGTGAGTTCTACTTCCATGACCAGGATCTTGCAGGAATATTCCTTTCAGCTATACATACATATATACACATATATATGTGTATATATGTATATATATGCAAGTGGACACAAACAGACAACTTATTTCAGACAAAGACCACTTTTTCATGCTCTCCATCAATTTTCCAGCATTTTAATTTAACAGATGGAGTCTACTAAAGGACTTCCCTTATCATTTGGATTTTCTGTAGAAGCCTGGCATCCAAAATCCCCTCCTGGGTGCTAGAGAAGTTATTTCCAAGTTCAGATATAGGAAAGACAAAGCTATTAATTGTTTCCAAATTCCTGTGTTAATTTATCTTGTTGTGTTATTAGGCCAGAAAGGGCTAGCAGCAGAGGCTGGATTCAGCTATCTGCTGTCCTCACAGAGACCTTAAGATACAGTATAGGATTTTCTTGTGTTAATTAGACAAATCTATGGAGAGGAGAGCTGGTATTTCTCCAAATTTTATTTCTATATGAACATCATGAACTTGCAGTTATACACACACAGAGTCAGACTGTGGTATTGTTAAAAAAAAAGAATTACAACTTCAGTAAACACCTGGAGACATGAAGAGTGGTAGGTGTGGGAGAGCTGTTTTCCTTCAGTACTGCAGGCTGATAAATCCCAAAGAAATCCACATCACACAGAAACCCTGCTGGTTCTGAGGGTGAGCCATTGCAGTCATTCAGTGTAGGTGGTGTAACTGGCACCTTCCTCCCTCACTTCTCTGATATGTGAATTTTTCACAGTGTATGTAATACCAAGTGGAGAGGAGCCAATACAGGGCTGCAGTTCAGTCTTCCTGGTGCAGAGATCACTGATAGGGAAATACTCTGTGAAATTCAAAGGCCTGAGTGCCCTAAACAAACTTGAGCTGAGCTGTCAAAGCTCATTTGCATGTTTTTAATCACAAATTCACAATAACAGTTATAAATAGAGACAGGCAGAGAGTACCAAGGTTGAGGTTAGTCTGAATATGCCTATAGTGGGGAAAAAAAAAAGTAAACAGGTAGGAGAAATGGTACCAATAGGATCCATTAGCTTGTGTTTGCATGGAAAGGGATAACTCCCTGCTGCACACTGATGAAAAACTACTCCCCCAGAATTTTGGGCTGGCAGGTAATTCTCTGGAATAAAAGAAGTTTCCTGTAGTCACTGGGAAGGGAAAGCAATAAGCAGAGGGTGCTGTGGCTGACATCCCTGGCACTGACACTATAGCAGGAGAAAAAACATCTCATGCATCTGCCTCGGGTATAACAATTGCACTGCAAGCTGAAAATTGGAGCTCCAGGACTGTCAAAGGGGATTTAAAGTCCTGTCCCTTCATAAAGTGCTCATGCTGGAGAATGCAGGCAGGGATGGTAATGAACAGATGGGAACTATTCAGTGTCCCAGGCCTCTAATTCTAGTCCTGACCGAGTTGGTTTAACACTTTTGACTTTATAAATTGAGTACAGTAAATAAATTACAGTCCTTACCATCAGTAAAAGATTATTTCTTGGCACATATTTATTGATGTTTGCCAAGTCAAATTTTAAAATATAGGTGGCATGACTTCTATTACTTCTCTGGAGATTGTTTTATACTCTGTTAATTTTGCTGTCTTGGAACCTTTCCCAGTGTGTCACAGGCACCCTGTTGTGTTAATTTTTTTTATTTTAAAAAATAAAGAAGTGTTTCTTGTCCAATTTAACATTAATTTTTTTCTCTTTGCTACTTTTACATTCTTCAGGTATTTACTAGTGTCAATCTCCCTGAAGTTAGGCTGTAGCTTCCCTATGTGTAGTAGGTACATTATGAGTTGTCTCAAGAATGCATGAAATCTGTGTCATACTATTGCTCTGAAAACTGCTTCTTGGTGGCATTTTCTTCTGCTTCCTTGAAAAATACCTTACTGTATATTGCTTTAACATATTGATGCTGTGTGAATTTTTTACCTTTGAGATTTGGCAATAACTTGGGACGTTAACCAAACAAAAAGCAAAGAACTATTTTTTGCAAACTGAGTTGTCCTTGGTCCTGTGTAGCTGAGTGTCAGAATCTTGTCCCAGGGACTCCTGCTTTTGCTTTACAGAACTTGTGTAACAAAGAAATGTGGGTAAAAAGAACCATGCTGCTTCCTGGAATGGAACACCAAAACAGTGATTAGAGCTGTATCAATGATACCTCTGACTTTTCTTCCAGATCACAGAGGGTGATATGTTTACATTCTTCAGCAGAAGAAAGAATTTCTCATGAGATGTTTGCCTAAGTTTATGCTGCACAACCACGTTAATGATAGTTCACAATATGTTTGCTTTAGGTAGTTCTCATGTAAAAACCCAGCCTGCTCAAAACCAATTACTGAAACTAATGCTTAAAAAATTCTTAATGCATAGTTTTATTGAAAAACAAAACTCTACGTAATTTCTGTTTCTCAAAAAGTGTCTGTAGGAAAAGCAGCCTTCTTTGGAACTGCAAAGGGATGTACTGATCTGAAGATAATTTAGGAACTGTTTTCCTTGAAGCTTCCCACATCCATCTCCTTTTAAGTGAAAGCACAAAGTTTTAAGTTTTTATTTAATGACTTTTGAAACACCATTTAGTAGAAAAACAGCTCTAGGTTGCATAAGTAATAATAATCTTGCATATAAAAGTACTTTAAGATTTCTTCATATTTTAAAAAAGTGAAGGTAAGTTTATAATATCCAAATATATAAACAAATTGGTATTGAGATGTTTCTTCTATATTTCCCACCAAGGACATAATGAAAACTTTTTGAGAATTATTTAATAAGTTGGTATTATTGTACTTTTGAATAGAAGAGCTGGCTAGCACTTAAACATCTACCACTTTGATAAGCCATAGCTGTTTAGGCCCATAATAATGCTTACCAAGAGCTCTTCCTATGAGTTTGGTCAAATTTACTGGAACCCAGGGGATTTTCACTCTTTTTGCAGCAGGGAATTTGTCCTGTGCTTTTGGGTCACCATCCACAGGGAGGTAAGATTGAAAGTGACCTCCTTGCACAGATGTGCTACTGGAGGTGCCCAGAGTTAGCTATTTACAAGAGGAGGGCTTTTCTCTGCTGCTGCTCTGCTCATGAAGGCACTACCACACTCTGTGATCCAGCTCCCTGCTCCTTTCACCCTGGCTCAGGCACATTTTGCATTTCTACAGGGAATTCCACAGGCAGTGGGCAGGTCCCACTCTGAGCTGTAGCATAGAAAGGCCATCAGAGATCTTGCCCTGAGGAAAACATCAATAATAACATATTTGAAAGTGATTTCTTTCAGGTTGTATTCCACTATAGACTTGCTTGTTTACTTTCTTTTGATACAAACTTTCTGTGGCAAAAAGGGCTGTGACTTTTAGAAGCTAAATTTCTCCATCAGTTCACTAGGTTCGTGCTTAATTCAGCCTGCACACAAGGCACTTGCAAAAGGTGATTTCCAATGGCATGCATTGAAGTGGGCATCCCTTTTCCAAAGGTTGTCAGTGGCAGTTAAACTTCTCCTTTTCAGCTTTGAAAGCATCCCCACTTTGGGGTGTTCAAATCTTGTGATGTTTTGTTTGTAAGACTAGGGTGCATCTAAACAATGATTCCTTTATTCAGGTTAAAGCATTGTTCCAGCATGTGCTGGAGATTCAGATGGGAAGTCTTGCAATAATTCTGGCAAAAAATTGATTTTTTTCAGATATCCTTTTCTTTTTCAGAAGCCTAATTAATTCAAGCACAAATTACATTTAAATGCAAAGGCACAGCATACTAAGTGTTATGAGTTGGAATAAATTTTAATGTCTATTTTTCCAAGGTTAAATAGCATTGTTTCCATATAAGCATACATTTAATACATGTCTTACAGTTTGAAGAGATCATAACACTTCTCATCTACTACTATTATTGTTTGAGTTTTAAACACTAGAGTACTCAATAGGATCCCATCCTTGGGGAAGAAATTCCCTTACTGCAGAGTTAGATGGCATCAATTTCACATGATGCCATGTGAAGAGTTGTCAAATTAAGTTTTACAGGAGAAAATTCTCATAGAAGAGCACTTTGAAGTTATTTTTGCCACTTGTGTCTTTCTCTTTTCTGAGTTTTCTTTGGGACCTAAAGAGGCTGGAGTTAATAAAATAAGATCAAATGACTGCTTGGCTTAGCATCCCCAAATCCACTGTGCATTTTTCCAGAGGTGAAAAATTGGTGTCAAGAAAAAGACTGAACCACTTATGTACAAATCATAACTCTAAGAGCTCTTTTCATATTGAAGCCGAGGATTAACTGGTTTTTGTCCCCTCCTTTTGCACGTGCTGTTCTTCAGTGTTTCAGCAGGAGTAGGGTACAGTCTATCAGAATTCACGATCCTCCTCTCTCTGCAACTGGTGAAAATCATGATGTGACTTGCAGACTGAGCTCCCTGAGCCTTGCAGCCCCATCATCCCCTGGCTGCCAGCCTGGCACTTGGGATTGTGCTGCTCCAGGCTGGGGCTGTGTTTGGCAGGAAAGCTCAAATCAGTGCAACTGAGCATAACTAAAGCAGTGACAAGTGGGTCCCCCTCGCACAGGGCTTTCTCCACCAATGAACAAAAGGCATTTCTGGAGTGGAAGCTGCCATCTGCTTCACCTCAGTGTGGCAGGAGGCCAGGGCTAAAATTTCTGCAGTTTCTTAAGTGAAACTGCCACACAAGAAAACCTCTTGGAGGAAGGAGGAGGCTGAGCACTCTCTCTCTCTCTGGGTGTCCTCAGGCATCCCCGGCCGCAGAGCATCCTGCAGCCTTTTGCTGCGGTTCATCACACACGGGTGCTGCCCTGCAGCCAGCCAGGCACATCCCACCGGGGACACCACGTCCTGCTTTGGGAATGTGGAAGCTGGTGCTGCACAGCCAGGCTGGGAGGAGGCAGCTCCTCCCACTGGAGCTGCTCCTGGGGCTGTTTGCAGGGGGCTCTTGCTCCCACCTGGGCGCACCCCACAGCCAGCCCTGGTCACAAGTGGGAGCAGCAACATTTCAGCAGCAACAGCCAACATTTCCTCATTGGTAACCTGCTCTCCTGTTTTTGAGTTTCTGTGCTGTCATGGGCCTTGCAGAACAGGTTCCCAGTACAGCCACTTGTCAGGCTGGTGGCTGACACAACAGCCCACGGTGTGGCTTGTGGAGAGGCTCTGGTGTGTGCTGCTGGTGCCAGTGGGCTGGCCAGGATCTGGCAGATGTGCCTTTCCTCTCCAGGACTGCCCTTCCATAGCAAGGGCCCTTTTCCTCACCTGCCAGCAGCTGCTGTATCACAACTGAATTGGACAAGGCATGATGGCAAATGCTGTCACAGGCACTGGAGCTCAGGTTGGTAAAGCTGCAGAAGACTGTTTTTATGGGAGCGCTGAAGTCTTTTATGGTGGGATTCATCTCTCCTGACTTCTTGTTGTCAAAAGCTGGTCTTGGCTGTCCAGCCTTTCATGGCCACAGCTGGAGTTCATTCCATCTCCCACCTAAAGTAAGTATCTAGAATAGATCAAGGAAACCATGCCTTTGGAAATACTTCTTTTTCCTCCTCTGACTATAAGGCAAACATGACTGAGTGGCTCATGTGGACATATCTGCACTGAACCATGTGGTGCTGTCTTGTGAGTGGACATTTCCATCTGTATTCAAGGATCCACAAGAAATATCATGTCCTCTGTAGATAAACTTCTGTGTATTCAACTTTAAAATACATTTCTTGTGGGTGTCTCATCTTGGGAACAGTGTTTAAGAGCCTGCTCTCCTGACAGACAATGGGCTTGCTGGGGCCTTTCCAGCAGACTTAACTTTTTCCACCTGGTTGCAGACTCTCAGCAAGCATAAATTGGGAACCCATTGCTAACGTTCATACGGGTTTTTTCCTGATAAGTTTGCAATATTGTAATAGTTAAAAGGAGTCCAAACACAGGTTGCAGCACGTGTAAATTTGACATTGTGAGATGATACAAAATCTGCTTCATTCTAATGATATTCTGCTAAATGAATCTAAGCTTTTTAAAGATTAAAAAAAAAAATTAAAATAATTAAGGCATTAAGAAGTAGGCAAAGATAACTGTTCTTCAGCTGAGTAAAAGTATGCAAATAAGAATCAATTTATCTGAAGAATAGGTTTGATGGATTTCCCTTATTCTGAACTCTTTTAAGAGAAAGTGAGTTTCAACATGTATATTGTTCCCTTGCTTTAAAACTAAATTAATTAAACAAGAAGTCAGCATTTAAATAGTAATGAAGGAACACTGCATTAAAATGGTAATAGAAAATAACACTTTGTTCTGTTGCAAATATTCTTATGAAATGATAGAAATAAACTGTGTTTTGCTTTGCTCACTGAGACCAAATATAGAGCATATAATCCTGCTGGTAAAACAGAAAAATTGAAACTTTAAATTAAGACCCATAATAAATCAATAAATATATAATGATCACAGTAAAATGTGTAAAATTCTATCAAGGAAAATCCAATAACAAGTGTAAATATGGCAGATAAAATGATTGTCTGCAGTTAACCTGCAAGCTTCAGGGAACAATGAGAGCTTGCATATTTATGTACTTAGAAAGTTTATAATTTCTTTTAGCTTTCATAATTTTTTTTTTAGTGCTGACTAAATGTTATCTTTCCATATATTTAGTTGAGTTAATTTAGTCTTTAGCAAATCCCTTAATGCATTTTTATACAAAAGAAGATGATCAAGGCTTTCCATGTAAACCTCTGCATTGGAGTTATGACACAGAGGGCTCATAACAAAATCTGGCAGATCTCCATGAGCCATTCATGCCCTTTCAGGAGCTCAGCCATCCCTTGGTATCTCTGCTGACCCTCCTCCAAGGCACCAAGAAGTGAAAGCTGGGAGGCTGTAGGTGCCTGGAAAAGCTGAGCACTCTCAGGGCTCTTGTGCCTGAGCCGAGCCCACTCCAAGGTTGTTGGGTGGATGGTAGGGAGTTCCCTTCGATAGGTGCTTAATGCAGCTCCAATGTTTAGACATTAGGGGAAAAAAAAGAANGGGCCTTTCCAACAGACTAACTTTTTCCACCTGGTTGCAGACTCTCAGCAAGCATAAATAGGGAACCCATTGCTAACGTTCATACGGGTTTTTTCCTGATAAGTTTGCAATATTGTAATAGTTAAAAGGAGTCCAAATACAGGTTGCAGCACGTGTAAATTTGACATTGTGAGATGATACAAAATCTGCTTCATTCTAATGATATTCTGCTAAATGAATCTAAGCTTTTTAAAGATTAAAAAAAAAA
>VXBB01019268.1:81895-92072 GCA_013399915.1 Illadopsis cleaveri
AAGTCTCTAGTCCCAGGAAAAATTTGAGGAAATTTGAGGAAAAACTGTAGTGTTTGGGGATGGAAAAGGAGGGGACTCTGAGAAATTGAGAAAGGGAAGGGTTTATTTTTTGTGGTGAACGATCCTTTTGCTCATTCCCCCAGAAAATGTTGTAGGATTCTGGCAAGAAAATGCCACCACAGGCCTAAATGGACACATTTATTTTTGACTGCATGGGACTAATTTCCTTCCAGAAGTGGGTCATTCACAACCTTCCCAGAGAAACTGTGGCTGCCCCATCCCNCAGAGATCCTCAGTTCATAGTTGTGAGATGATGTTTTACAGCTACAATTCTATGATTATTTTCCTCTGTTACACTGAGGCAAATGTTTAGGGAGGAAACATGGAGCTCATTGTGACTACACTGGGTGTTGGAGAGACTCCACTGGACTTGTAGCTCCTGTGTATGAACTCAGGGATGCTGAATTTATCTCATACAGGCAATACCAGATCCAACCAGCCATTGCTTTTATTTTTATATTTTTGTTATTAGGCCCAAGGTTTTGTTTGTATATAGGTGCACAGCTACAGCAGATGTGTTTTGAACTCTCACATTTTAGGCAGCTGTGCCAAGAGCCAGACTACAGTCTAAATGCAGGTGTCTATGTTCACTTTATTTTAATGGATTTTAATATGCTAATCAAGGGTCCCAGAAACGATTCCAGCCTTTTTGGGGGGCCAGGTGCTTCTATTCTCTAAACATCACCCTCATGTGGGGTTCTTGTGTGGTTGATGAAGGCTCCTGCTTTCGGAACCAAATTTTACACTTGGTAGAAGGTCTTAAGGCTCTGCACAGGCATTGAGAAGGTGTGTGGTGAGCCTGAGCACTCCCAGAGAGGAGCCCTGTGCCACACACAAGATAATCCAGGACCCCTGATTCCCAGCTCAGTATCCACTGTGCTCTTTGGCCCTGCTCCTCCTGTAAGGCACGTGTGGGCAGTGAGGAGAACTCTCACTTGAGCAAGCATGTGTTGTGTTAGGCACAATTATAACTTGCAACGCAGCCAGTAATTAAATCAAAGTTAATTTTACTATCTAAAGATGCCAAAACAAGTCTTCACTGTGTTTAGCAGGGTGTACAGCATATACTTCTCCATTGCAGATTTTTTGCCAGCGCTCAGGAAGCTGTTTGGAAATCCAATTTTTGTGGTGTTCATCTTCCTCACTATTCTGCAGTACAATTCCCTTGTTGGGATAATAACCTATGAGACAAAGTTTATGGAGCAGCAATTTAATGTATCAGTGGCAAAAGCCATCTTTCTAATTGGTAGGTACCTGACTTCCTTTCAAATTCTCAAAAAGAAACTTTTATTTGTTATTTTGCCTTCTGTTTTAGCAGGACCTTATGTGAGCTCTTTTTGGTTAAAAAGAAATCATATAGTGGTTTCCTAATTTTCTTACTGTGTTTTGAAAATGGATGTTACTTTTAGTGTTAATTTTCCTACTGCTCCTAATTCAATAAATTAGAGGATTATTAAAACTGGGGGGAAGTTTTTTTCATAGTGAGATTTGGGTTATGTGTCTGTTTTCGTGAGTAAAAACCACACATCAGACATCAGCTGCAACTAAGTAAAAACTAATGGAAAAAAAAATTAAAATGTTTAATGAAATGTGTGATTTTTTTCCTTTTAGAGTAATATATTGTTATAAATGTTCTTTCATTTTGATTACAAATCCAAATTTTATAAGCAATAAGAAACCAAAATATAAAAGTTTGAGCCACTTCATTAATTTCAAAGCTCTTTTTCTATTTACCAGCTCCTGCAAAAATAAGTACTTTGTAGGGTTCTGCAAAAAAAGAATGCTGAAATTATATTAATCTTACAGTGATTGATATGGTTTCATAATCTGGAAGGAAAAGCAGGCTATGTGAGGTCATTGCAGAACTGAGATTGCATTTCTTTAATGTAGAGACACAATGCCTTAGTCAGCTACAAATGTGGGAAGAACTTTCTTTTTCCTATCTTTTTTTTCTGAATGCTGAGAAAATGTTACAGAAATGACCAAGAAAAGCAACCAACAGTAAAACTAGAGAAAGGCAAACCCCTCCCAATAACACTTTGTAAAACCTCTTTCTTCAGCAAGTATATGTAATACATATTACTGGGCTGGTGTTTGTGAAATACTGAACAGATTAAATCTAAATGCAAACCATCTCATTATTCACTCTCAGATCAAAATGGAATCCAGTGCACAACCAGATGCAACTTCCTTTTATATTTCATTTTGGAGACTTTTCTGTAGCTTTCATAAAGTTTTATGTTTTATTTTATATGAAGTGCATATGAGCTAAGACATTATAATGTACTCTAGTCTCTAACAGGCACCTATGTAAGTTTTATTATATCCACATAAAAACAACAATATGGTAAATATGCAGTGAATAATGAGGAATTATCTAAATTTATCTATTTATTTATTAATCTCTATTTATCTAAAGTCATAATATGATTTGAAAGAGAAAATAGGGACGTGAAATTACTAGAAGGTAGTATAAATCTTAGAACTTCAAAGAATCAGCCCAAAAATAGATATCTGATATTCTGAAAATACTAGAAGAAGATATTTATTCTAAAAGAGTCAATGGAAGTGAGAGCAGTTAGCATTTTTTTCTTATCCTCTATTTGCAGGTGTGGTACTTTTACCCATCACAATCCTGGGGATGTTTCTAGGAGGCTTTCTGATCAAGAAATTCAAGCTTCACATAACTGAAATGGCCAAGTTTGCATGCATCACCTTTATAGTGGCATATTTGCTAAACCTCTTGTACTTCACGTGCAGCTGCGAGGTGCTCCAGGTGGCCGGTCTGACAGCACCCTACCCTGGGTTTGTGTCCCCTCAGGTTTGGGGTGGTTAAGTCATTTGTCACAGCTGCTTCTTTGGGAGTGATGCAAAGAAGAAAAGCCTAGGTTTTGAGACAGAATTGTCAGTCTGAAGTCATACCTAGAGCTGGGGATGGGAAAAATATACCAATTTTATTTTCTGAATTTTGTTTAAGCTGAATATATCTTTTTTCCAAATTCTCTATTTCTTTTTCCTAAATTCTCTATTTCTTTTTCCTAAATTCTCTGTTACTGAATATATACCTGTATATTCTGGCAAATTGCTAAAAAAGATGACGTTTATTACAGGCAAATTAAATTTCTATATTCTCTTTCAAAGCTTTAATTCAAAGCTAGCCTTTTTCTGTTATGTAGGAAGTAGGATGCAAAAGAAGTGTTGGAAATGTCTTCCCCATGGGCACTGCCTCCAGAAGGGACCATTGCTAGATCAGTAGATATGAGCCCACACAGAGGATTGCCAGCCCTCTGTGGTACTTGAAGTTGCCTCTGACCCATTTCTCATCTGGAAGGTGAAAAGTGGTCCTGGACTGGGTGCTGTAAACAGAGATTCCCCCTCCCTTACCAGGACCATGGATCATGCCTCCTTGAGAACCTTTTCCAGACTCTAGCAGCCTGCCACAATTGCCTACTGTGAAAATTTAGCTCAGTCTGGTCCAAATTTCGAGGGATTTTAAAGGATTAGATTGAATCCAGCAGGACTTGCTGCATTTTTAGTTCAGGCAGAAACTCAGCCCTGTGTTTTTTGAAACCGAGCCTATGCTCAGGGAAATATTTAACTTATCTTGGTGAACCTGATGTCCAGTTCAACTTTGAGCTTAGTTTTTGCCCTGAAAATATTTCAGAGGTTTGTGCAGTGGAGATAACCCTGGCTGAGTGCAACATCTGATACTGCAGAGTGAATTAAAAATAAGCATAAACAGCAAGAGAGTGTATATTGAAAGAGCATTTACAGTTTCTCCAAGAGAACTGAGTCTGGAGAATTTAGCACATGTTAGGGTTGTTCCTGGTTAAGCGACTCATTTAGTGTTTTACCTGTTTAACAATTTATATTTTGAAGACAAGCAACAGCCTAATGAGGGCTAACTTCCTCTGTTATCTTCCCTTCTAAAAGACTTAGGGGCAATGTAGCCCACTTAATGTGTGCTTTTGGCTGAGGGAAGGAAGAGGGCAGAAGAAAAGGCAAATTTTGAACATTTTTACCTTTGTGATTGACTTCAAAGCAAGGATGATTTGTAGATGGTGGGCTCCTAACACTTTCTGGAAACTGAGCACTGCTAACCTGTGCTCGGAGTGTCCTGATACAGAGACCTGGATCCAGTGAAAAAAAAAGTCAAGTACATCTTGCTCTTTTGGTTTTATGTAGTTTTACATTCCTACCTTTGTCACCTGGATATGGTATGGTATCGTACTGCTGAGGAAAAGTAGGGTCTTTTCTTGGGCCATGTCTCTGTGATAAGAGATTTTAGGTATGATTTTCTTTTTCCTGGGGTGAGCTTTCAAATGCAAAAGTAATATCAGATATTCCAATCCAGCCTTTTCATTTCTATGCCTTTTTAGTGACAATTCGTAGAAATGTTAACACTTGATAAAAAATCCCAACAGAACTTTGTTTTAGCTGAAATCACCTTAGTGTCCATATGACAACTTCACAGTGCACTGGGTGGTAGCAGATATCTGTCCATTTTGATTGCTTCACTTTCTCCATGTTTTTCCTGCGCACTCCCTAATATTTTTTTTTAGCTGTAAAATTCCACTGAATAATTCCTTCATTTCTTTCTGTTGTCCTCCAGAATGAAGCACCTTTCCTCCAGCAAGCACATCTACATGGCCAGCTGCAATGCTGAGTGCAGCTGCAAAGTGGACCAGTGGGACCCTGTCTGTGGGGAAAATGGGATCACATACATGACAGCCTGCTTTGCAGGGTGCAAATCATCATCTGGGACAGGAAGGAATATGGTAAATATCCTGGCAGGTAGATGACTGTGCAATAAGACAAGGAGCA
Source organism: Illadopsis cleaveri (assembly GCA_013399915.1). NCBI lineage: Eukaryota > Metazoa > Chordata > Aves > Passeriformes > Timaliidae > Illadopsis > Illadopsis cleaveri. The sequence continues at coordinate 86,780 of VXBB01019268.1, forward strand.
ATGGTTTTAAGTTAAAAGAGGGCAGCTTTAGACTAGATATAGGGAAGACTTTTTTATCTGCAGCAAAGCCATTTCCAAGACTTCAAATAATCCTACCTGAGCAAGATTATTAAAAACACTGTGTTTGCAGAAGAGTGTGCAAATGCTTATATCTTCTGGCAGAAGCACAATTGTCTTCATTGACAATACTGAAAAAGACAAGCAGCATTATCAGGCTTGTATTTATAATATCCTATCAATATTGTCTGGCTTCACTTCAGGAAAATTGGCCTTCAAACCCATGTCTCCTGCTAACTTTAAATCCCACTATCAATCCAGCACCAAATGCTGTTTAAGCATATAATGATATATATGCATGATTGCATATTTGGTCCACACCTCTATTTTTTCTTCATGTTGTTACGCATCTTTTTCATGGGATACCTGAGCGGAATGGCTGGATAGCAGTTCACATCTGATTCTGTTAGCTTTGACCCATTTTAAACACACACAGAGCACCTTCTGTTCTAGCAGTGACATGGCTGAAACTAGAATTCCAGTTGCTTTGTGTCTCTGGAATAGCTCAGAGAGGCTGGAGCATATCAATGACCTGGCCATCATTCTGCAGAGATGATTACAGAAGTTTTTAGCCTGGCTGGTATGGGGAGTGAAAAATCTAGCTGTTGAAATGCTTGTTTATTGCTGCTGAATTCTGAATAAATAAATTCTTCTCATTTTCTCCTTTCAGGTGTTTCACAATTGCAGCTGCGTGGAAGGACAAGAACTTGGGCTTGGCAATTCCTCTGCAGTTTTGGGACAATGCCAAAGAGAAAGCTGTACCAAAGCCTTTCCCTACTTTTTAGCATTACAGACTGCATGTGCATTTATTTTAGCCTTAGGAGGCACTCCTACATACATGATTATGTTTAGGTGAAATACTTTACCTTACCTTGACCGTAAAGCTTGGGGAAAGAGAAACAGAAAATGACATCTACTGTTTCATTCCTGCTGTGAGGAATAGCATGTGGATCAAATTGTGTCCCTGAGGATTTGCCTGTACTCTGAAATCCAGCTTTTTTCAGGGGCAGAGCAAAATATCCTTTCAGAAATTTATTTCTAATTTGATGCTGAGTAGATACTTTGGTGATGAAAGGGGGAGCATTATACTGATCCTGAATACTGGGTTTCAATTCTAATGATAGGGATGTTTTTGCCAGAGCATTGGACTTGAAATAAGATGCAATTCTAAGCCATAGCCAGCGCTGTTTACATTATTCAGAGAAAAACAGGTACCTTTGTTAAACCTTGTGGCCTCACAATGTCTTCTGTGTTGGGAGAAGTCTGATACTCCCATATTTTTGGTCAGCTGAGAGGAGCAGAATTATAGCAGGAATATTTTTTTAAAAATTTTCATTCCTTCAGTTGGAAAGCAGCACCACTATTTTTAAATTCAGAAGAAAGAACAATGTTCTCTGCCTGCCATGTGGAAGTGTCCTTATCCTCCTGCTCATGGGTGAATCACAGTCACAGTGGTCAGTGCAAGTGACTGAATAACTTGGCTAAGCTGCTGATTTCCTGCAGTATTTCTAAGCATAGTGCACACCTGGGTTATGGACAAGGCTCACTTTGCTGGCCAGTTTTCAGAACCCTAATATGTATAAGGAGAAACCTTGATGTTGATGCTGAAGAGACAACTTACTGGTGCAGGAAGCAGGCTGGGCACACATGGCTCCCTCCTGCCCCTGTGCCAGCTCAGTCCTCTCCTCTGTTTTTTGTCAATTCTGCCAGCTCACCTGATGGACACAGGCTGCTTTCCACTGATAGGAATGAGATGCTTTTATGGCCAGGTCATTCACATTCACTACCTCGCTGTAAAATGTTAAAGGCAGAGGTGGGTTTAATCTAACAAGGACTTCACACCCTTGTTCCCTCTGGTCATCACTGCACAGTGCAGCCCCTCATAAAGCCAGGCATCTGCTTGGAGCTTAACTCATGGGCACAAACTGTCTTGTTTTGGTCAGTTCACTCTAATGTCCCTGTGCATTGTCTCCCAAAAGTATTTACAATCTGTTTTCCTTTGGTTAAAGATGAGATTCTTCCTTTTTTTTGGATGAGTGTTCTTCTGCAGGAGACTCTACATGTGAACTTCAACTCTGGTGAATGTTTTCAATCAGGGTTGGAGTGGGCTATGCTGGGGTGAGCCTCAGCACTCTTGCAGTGTTCACAGCATGACTGCAGCTGCATTCCTCTGCTCCTCAAAACACTGTTTTTGTTTCCTTTCCAGATCTGTTTCCCCAGACCTGAAATCCTTTGCTGTTGGGATAGAAACTTTGGGTGGTAGAGTACTAGGTAAGACTTAATTTCTTTGTGGTTTTCAAGCGGGTAGGCAAATAAGCCAAAGAGGTAGACCAAAATTAGCCATTGCAATGCCCTTGCTCCAGAGAAGAACAAAAGAAATTTTCCAAAATTTTTCTTTGTAAGGAGGCTATACATTTCAAAATGTTTGGAGGATCTTGCTACGTATTTCCTGGTATTTACATTATTAAAATTATCTCTTAATATTTTTTCCTCTACACTGAAAATAAATTTGGCAAAGGAAGGAAATTTCATTTACTTTTTTTTTCTTTTTTTTTTCTTTTAATTTGTGGACACAACTACCTGAGCATGATCAATCTGCATATCCTTAACACCCATCCTCCCTTTTGCTGACCATTATTCACTTAAAGCTCCCATGTACTTTGCCTATTATTTTGTTTCTTGAGTTTGTCTGCAATAAACAATCATTTAAGTATTCAGACACATAGTCTGCCCTGCCCCAAACAAACCTTGCCTCATCTTCCCTTGTTTGCTGATTTTGAAATTTCTGCCTTGCAGACAAGCCCAAGTAGTCATTTGGATCTCTTTTCCCATCTGCATATTTTAGCTGAACACTGAAGAGAATCAATCTTCTACTTTTATAAGACAGTTAACTTCACAAAATTGCACACTCTCCCTCAGCTTACTGATGATATTAAAACATTGTTGTCTGTCTAAAATAAATTCTTTCAGTACTACATAAATAGTATGCTTATTACCCAGTTTCTGTGGAGGAAGTGCTTAATTTCATCCCTTTGCACTGCACTAATCACCTTTTAATGACAAACTGTTGTGTAAGACATAAATACATAATATACATAAATATTAATATGTCATGGCATGTAATTCCTCACCAGGGATTGCAAAAGAAATGTTGGTTATATTATTTCTTTAAATAACAGAAGTTAAACTTCTAATAAAAACACCATTAAAGGGAATTGCTAACATTTCCCTTGCTGGATATTATTAAGCTATAATCGTCCATCATTTAAACTCCCTTTAAGTACTTGCATAAACATTTTCACAGATCTTGTTCTCTCAAAGCTGGAACTGGATGTTTAGTCTCATTCTGTGCAGGCATAATTCAAAAACTTGGAGATTCACTTCTTTATGTGACATTAAATTATGAGATCTCCGTGACTGAGATCATGAAATGAGAATTTCCTTTGCAGGAGGACTCCCAGCCCCTATTTATTTTGGTGTCTTGATAGACGAGACCTGCTTGAAATGGGGGACAAAAAGCTGTGGGGGATCTGGATCCTGTCGAGTGTATGACACAAAGGAATTCAGGTAATCCTCATTAGGCTTTGGGAATCGGGGCAGCAAGGACCAAGGTGGACTTTCCTCATGTCAAATGTCTATAGACTGATTGGGGTCTAACAGCAAAACAGCTCCTTACTTTGACTAGACCTTAACAGGTAAATAAGTCAAATAATTTTTATTCAATCTGACATCTAAAATTGCAGGGCACTGCCTTAAGTCACGAGAATTAGTTCTTTTGTTGAACCCTGCAGTGAATAATTGAGTAAGTGCACTGAGTAACTCTGTGACACTTGGCTTTGTGGGATGCTGAAAAACTGTGGAGTACGTGCAGCTCTGCAGATTCTCTCCCTCATCCCTCATTTGTTTGATTCCTATTGTATAAGACATCTCACAAAATCCAGTTGGACTTTGTAGCGTACAAATGACTGGAGAACTGTGGCCAGGAGCATTGAGTGTGCCACTGAGGAGCTGGGGAAGGACAAGGAGAATGAGCAAAAAGCCCCAGCTGGTGGAGCTCCTCATTTTTGAGCCCTAACATAGAGTCTGCTGAATGGCAGCACTCCCCAGACATTTCTGCTCTAAGACCTGATTAGAGGCTGTCTGGGGCTAAATATCATGAGGTCGCTTGCTTTTTGCCTTTTATTTCTTATTCTAAAATGTGAAACGATACCTGGCTGAGAATGGATGGTTTTGTCAAACTGCTCTTTGTATCTTACTTGGTTCCATACAGAATTGGAAAGTTTTATTAATGTAAATGTATTTTTTCCCCCCTTTTTCCCTAGGAATGTCTATCTTGGCCTCATTGCAGGACTACGGGCAGGATGCTGTCTCTTGTACATTGTACTCTCTGTTTTAATTATGAAACGCTTCAAACCAGATGGAAAAGAGATGACAGATATTAAAAATGCAGAAAGACCAACCAGCAAAGAAGTAGATACTGCCAACAAAAGAGAAATTCTTCCTGGTTCAAGAACCTCAGAGGAGAGCGAGGACACTTATATGTAAAAATGAAACAAGGTCTTTTGTAACTTTGCCTATGCTTCAGTTTTTCTGAGCACAAAAGGAGTCTTATTACTGACTTCAACAGCTAGTTTACATTTTGGGAGTTCAAAATTATCTTTGAACATTGGCTTTTTATTTGCTTTACCCTATCTTCCTCCTTTACTCCTCTGAAACAGCAATAAGTGGAAAAGGTGTTCAAAATTTTGGGGAACTCTCCCATCCTCTTGCTCTCAGACCCTTTCTAGACCAACAGTAGGACAAGCCAAAATTTTGCAAGCGTCATAAATTTGATTATGATTGAAAAATCAAGAAGAAGAAATCCACAGTAAGCTGCTTTGACATTTTTCTCTGAGTTTATTTCAAGTCCTCTTGCTCTGCAATTAGTCCTACAGCTCTACATGGCCAATCAAGTTTCACTTGGGCTTCTCTGGTGGCCTTTGCTGTGGGGTTCTTGACCTGAGCTCGTTGTTCCAGACTTGGTCCCATGTACCATGGCCAGGTGAGACCCCTGGGGCTGTTAGTGAGCACCCTCAGAACTCAAACTGCCCTACAACTCTGGGGTTTGGCTTGAAAGTGTTAAACAGTCGAATTGGAAAGCAAATGAAGAAAGTGGTGTGTTAAATTTTGCAGCACAACTCAGTAATGGGTTTGAGAAATATTACTCTGAACTGATGCAATAAAATGATAGGTGTTT
>VXBB01019268.1:92143-133854 GCA_013399915.1 Illadopsis cleaveri
TTTGTGTGGAGGGAAGAGAAGGCATTTTTATCCTAAGGACCACCGTATTTGTACCACAGATATATATAATTTTCTTTCCTTGTTTAAGTGAACAAAGTTTTTCCTTCAGTAAACCTTGAAATACAGTACTGAATACTTGAAAATTCACAGGCAACCTTGTCCAGAGAAAAGCTTTATTTAAGGAAGCTTGCAACAGTTATTAAAAGAGGAAAGAAACCTCTAAAAATATTATTAGTGTGATTTTTTTGTTGACAGCTGTCAGGATGTACCTTTGCAATAGGACAAAAACTTATTTAGTAAGATCGCTGTAGATTTTGTCTCCATCTCCACAGGCATTTTGCTTTATTTTCTGGAGGGTACCTCTTCTCCCTGCAGTGCAGAAACCGAAAACTAGGAAACAAAATTTCTTTCCTAATTTTAAATTTCCTTGGATATGGAATAGTGATAATAGACATAAAGAAAATCTATCACACTTTATTTAAGAAAGTAGCAGATCAGAGGGCTAAAGAGAGGGATTCTCTGTATTAAATGATTTTCTGACCGTTCTTCCAGCATCTGCCCCATGTAAGTGCAAGAACAGGGATGGGAATTGGTGTGATATTCACTGAAATGAAGTTCCTCATATCCTGGCCTTTGAGGATGGAGTTATTTGCATTTTATTGCTTAAAGACAATGACCAGCACATTTAGACATTGCTTTTTACATTCACTGCTCTGATTATAACTTCCAGCAGATATGGGCAAGGTGTGTCTATTATAAGAAATGAAATGAAGGGCACCCTAGTAGAAGATATCAATAGTGCATCTAGGTCTGGAAATTATCACAGAAAAATCCAAGTTCCAGAAACCTCAGGAACTGTACACAGAGAAAATCATGGTGTGTCATTCTCCTTCTGTAAGCAGTATTTTAACATTGAATAAATACCTTGGCAGTTCTAGAAACACTCCTGATCTGTGCCAGACATAGAGTCAGTCAGGTGACTCATACTAACATCATCTCCCTTTTACTTCTGTTGTTTGGATATTTATTTCTGTACACTGTTTTTGGGTTTTGTTTTTTTTTGATGGGAGCATCTTGATTTTCCCAGAGGGTAATGCTTTATCAAAGGTGTGTTGATAATTGATGTCAGACTGGAAATGAGATTCTGGTCAGATCTGATGATTCATGCCCAGATATTTATCCCAGATGAAACTTTGTAAAGTGAGGTTTTTCAAACAAGTAAGAATTAACATCATTCTTCATAACAGTCCTAAATCAATAATAGCACAAACCCTGCCACAGGTAGTATTAAATGAGCCTCTCACTCAGTATTATGACAACTCCAAGGTTGTCTCACTTCCCTGTGCTTCCAACATGTACTGTTTTTTGAGTGCAATTCTAACACTCTCCTGTGAACAGAAGGTAGAAGTTTCTTCAAGGGAACAGCTTGTACTTCAACAGCCAACTAGTACAGAACATGGAAAAAATTAAATAGGTGGTCAACCAAGTGGCATTTTCCAAAAGCTTTTTATCTCCTTGCTTCTCACAATGGAGAAGTAAAGACATTCTTCCTTCTAATTCCTCCTGCTCCAAAGGCAAGGCTTCACCAGCCTGAGAGGCAGAGGGGGCCCTGGGACTCTGGTTTGATTGCAAAATCACGTTACTGACTCCAGGATCAAAAACTGGTATCTTTGTCCTGTGGGAGAGCTGTGAGTGCTCTGAGCTCCATCACTGGGAAAATCTTCCAGGAAAGAAGAAAAGCCTGTTGTCATCCAAGTTCATAGGAGAAGTTGTTAATCAAGAGAGCCATTTTGGAGGCAAATCTGCAACTCTACCAAGCCAGCCATGCTTTCAAGTACAGACTACAAACCATGTAGTTTAGGGATCATTATGAAGAGCTTGATGGGCCATAAATCACGGTAAGTCCACTAAAATCAATGGACAAATAAAAAAAGGAGTGAGTTTTCATCAGACTGCGGGAGATTTAAGGGCATGAGCCTTGTGTTTACCCAACTTTTCTTTGAGGATATCAAAAAGCTCTTCAGTGGCATTTTCAAAGTCCTTCTATCAGAATAACTACACAAGACAGAAGACAGCTCAGTTATCTGGCATTTCTTTGCTTTTAGATATACAACCGAGCAGACATAATGACCTATGACTACCTGTTTTTATGATGTTTTCTAGTTGTTTATCAAAGAAATAGAAAAAAACCCCAGCATCCATAAACCCACAGTTTTCTGTATTCATTAGGATCATGTACCCTACAAAAACCAAGCCCTCCTATGGCTTTTGTGTCCCCATTACCAACAACTCCTGACTATCCTGGTACAAAAATAAGTTGGGAATAAAGTACTAGTGGTTGCAGAATAAACAGAAAATACCTCAGGCTGTCAACTTAAAATGTTCAAAATAATTTTTCAACATAGGAGAAAGGTAGCAATAGATTTAGTCTACCAGTTTTTACTGTGGAGTATATTGTCATTTTGCCTTCCTCAAGTCTGAAATATGGTCGAAGTTTTTTCCAGCTGAAACTGTTAATATAGATCTGAATCATGTGTTTGTTTTTTTTTTTTCTCTAGTGTTACTTTCTATTTAATACATGTATTTATTCTGAACTACATAAACAAAACTAAATCACAGCTCAAGTTGGGGATTGTTTTCCAGTGGGACTAAGTGCTGTATTTTTAGTTAGGTGTTCTAAACATGCTGTAATGTGATTACCACTTTTAGTGAAAAATGGAGTAAGTCTTGAGTGATTAAGAATGTCAGAAAGCAACAGATCATCAGATTTCTGTAGATCAGGTTAATGAACTTAAATGAGGGCCAATAATATAATTGTTACAGCAGAAATACTGGTTGTGAGAAAATACTCTGATGGAATCCTTGAGATTTGGCCAGAAAAAAAAAACATTTTGCAGGAAAAAAAACCCTGGGAAGTATACTAAAATTCTTATAACAGATCTGCATCTTAAACCAGAGACATTCTGAGTCAGTGACTGTCAAACCTAAATAATTCATCTCCTCAGCTGTGTTGCACTATAAGGCATTATATAAAATACAGTATTTTCTTCTCTAAAGTCACCAGGTAGGAAATCATCAGAAGATTTTAATGTTTCTCAGTGGGAGATATTGCAGCATAAATGAATGAGTGCTCTTCTTATCTGCAAAAACCATAAATGACTTGATCTCCTTTGAATGCGTATTTTTTTTAATAACATCTTATCAATGTTACATATTATTACCTCTAAAATTAGTATTACAGTAGGTGACATAATCCCAGGTTTTGTGTTGAGTCCTGGCTTAACTGACAAGATCAATGAAACCTAAAATATGACTCTCGTACTAGTAACAAGTTATAGTGATAATAATAATAATAATAGTAATAATATCTGAAATATCTCAGATATCCTGGCAGGTTTTCTGTATTGATTGCTTCAACATATTTTTTTTTAAGGTGCATGGGTCAGAAAATCGTCTCCTAAACATAGCAGATAGATAGATTTCTATATAGAATTTTATACTTCACAGCCAGTAGAAGGTATGAATCACACAAGATTATAATGGCCAAATATAATATTATATCAGTTGGAGAATAGCTCATCAAGATACCTGGTTTGCAGAGTGGAACACGTCAGCACATGAATAAAATTGCAAATGAAGGGAAGAATTTGCTTTAGGAGACTGAAAAAGTTTCCTGTCAATGCTTATAATTATGGATCTGCATCTTAAAAAGATGATAATGAGTTTATAGGAAGAATTTCATTTTTGGGTGTCCTATTTTAGGTAATTTGGGTAACAACTTTGAGTTTAAAATCATTAGTACTCCTAAGTCTGAAAAAAAATCTAGTAACAGGTTCACGGAATAAAGCATCTCTTAAAAAAAAATCAGGACACCAAAAACATTTTAACTTTCATTTTTCAGGCTTTTTTAAAGTGTCCTTTCAGAGCAAGCACACAAATAAGTTCAACTCTTCTGAAGATAATTAATATTTGCCAATCCCCAACTGTTCCAATCTCGTATTTACTTTAGCTTGCAAACACCTGACCTTATTTTGATTGGAAAAATAGCTAGATCATAAAGTTATAAATCAATATATAAAACAAGAGGAAATTTACATTGCAGTCAAAGGTATGATCACAACTGAGTGATCTGAAACTACTGAATCTAGCTGGCACCTGTTCAAGTGCTGAAAAAGGCACCTGCTACAGATTCTGGGAAGGTGATTGGACAGAAAGCCAAAACCCTGTGCTGGAAACTGAAAGGCAAAGGCATGTTCATAACTACTATCATTTGAAGCTAAATGAATCAAAGCTAAACTTCCAGTGGCAGAGCTGTTGTCTCCAGGCAAAAATTACTCTTAGGTCAAAAAATAAAAGGGTGGGAACTTCAGATAAAATGATGCTTCCAAAATACTTATAAGCGATATAATACAATATTTCAGACATGCAAAGCTCACCCAGAATGAGGGAACATCTCAGTAACTGTTAATAAATAAAATAACATCCTGATTTTTGAAGCTGTATCTCTTTAGAGTAGGAAATATATCCTAAAGCACTTCCTTTCTTGTGTGTTTACTGTCATCTAAGTCATACAAATGGAAGTTTCTAAGCCCTTACACAGTCCTGTTTCATTACTGGACGTGAGTTAAGCTTTTTGGAACCCATCCTTTGGGATGCCATTATAAAGTTAACCTGAAAGACAAATTTTGACTTAGGAGTTTGACTTATAAATCTGGTTTATAAATGCTTTGGAAAATGTTATTTTACCTAGCTTGCAAGAAATAAGACTGTAACAGAGTAAGGAAGTGAATGCAAACATCCCAAATGCCAAGGTAATCTGTTCAACTTCAGTGTGTCAAAAAATGTCTACCTTGAGAGTAACAGATCCTCCAAGCAAAGTTTTGGAAGATAAAGAACACTTCTTCTCATGTCAGATCATTCAAATGTTTATGTGTAATATATAATTGGTATTTCCAGCTCAGTTTTTCTCTTTTCTCTGACTCCATGGTGTCAATGGAGACTGACCTAAGAGCTGAAGATACAAATGGAAAGTTTGGTGTAAGTACCATGATTTCCACTTTTTTCTGTAGATCCAAGAAGACATCTTCTGGGAGAAAAAGTGAGGAGCAGAAAGGAACAAAAATAGTTCATGCTGATCACTGAGCTGTCACTGCAGAGGGTAAGTTGCAGCAACTTAGAAAGAAGTGATTACAAGTAGGGCAGTAATTCCTTAACAGGATTTTGTCTTTCAAGCTGCACAGTGCAGGAACTCACTCCAGCATCAACACAAACAATCCTAGCCCTGCATCCAGTCCCTACCCAGAGGTCCCCTTTTTTTGAATCAACTGGGCTGGATTATTTGCAGATTTTCATTGTTAATACCAAATGTTGGACCAATTTAGTCTCATTACTGTAATCAGTTCTGTTCCTTGTATTTCCTTTTTCTTTGCTCCCTTGATTCAGCTTTCAAAATAACACCTAAGAGCTGGTGTCTTGCAGAAACTGCCCACGTAATACCTTGATTTGACACATTTTTGTCTTGATTTTGGCCCATCCATACTTCTTTAAGTACGTGCTGCCACATCAGATTTGTTCTGCAGTTCTACATTTGTTGAAATGTTCAGTCCTCCCAAACCTTTTAAGGATCAACAGGAGCATATTTGTCCAATAAATTGCCTGCTGTTTCTTTCCATGCCAATATTGACATTTTTTGCAAGTTCAAATTGACTGCAAAGTGCATCCCTTCTCCATTAGTGTCATCAATATAGAGATAATCACAACTGACCCAAGGACAGTTCCAGACCTACTAATGCTTGGAGGACCTTAAGAAGTAGATCCTGAATTTCCTATATCCCTGGAGGATTTGTCAAACAGGGCTGGAAAAAGGGCATTTGTGAGACCTGGATGGCAAAAGCATTTCTTACTCTCCATAATGCTTCTTTTTAACCAACTCAATGCATTCCTGAAGTCAAGGAAAACAACAAACAACTTTAAATGCTGTGTATTAAAATGAGGATTAAAAAAAGACTAGTGGGCTGAAATTAATGATGATTCAGAAATGAGTCAGCTGTTGAATTCTCCTTCAAAATCTGTTTTCAAGAAGGGGAAAAAAAGATGAATAGTATGAATAATTGGAAACTAAGGAGCTTTTGCAAGTAAATACTTGCAGGTGCTTAGTGTAAGTAAGGAATTCCAGAAAACATGCACAAGAAGGAGCACCAAGAAAACTAATTAGTGCTATTACTGCAGGTGTCTTTTAAAAATAATTGATAACTGCTAGGATTTCAGGTGAATGCAGCAAACAATTTGACATTTTTAAAGACCTGACTGCATATCAGACACTTACCTTTGGAATGAGTTGAACAGAACATCCACCCCTGGTCATGTGGTGACCCTAATCCCACAGGGCACTCAGGGTGGGCTTGCACAGAACTCTAGGCTGCCCCTTATGTTTTCATATTTCACACTGATCCATTAAATTTATCTTATCTTTTAAATTCCAAGAGTTTTATTAGAAAGGAAAATGTATATCTTTGTTTGAAACTAAAGTCAGTTCTGTTCTGCTGCATTGGATATAACACTTGACAGATAGGCATTTTGCAAAAAAAAAAAAATCCATTTGATGCATTCTGAATTAAAAAAAAAAAAAGACAAGAGAAAACAGTTAACACTGCTTTAGATAACAACTAATTAGTTCACCTCCCAGTTTGGACTATGTCAAATTATTCACACAACTGGTGGATTTGCATCAGTAGAGGCCTTGTCACCAAAACAAAACTGACATATTCTTTTGTCTATGTGTCATATGTCTGTGATGTATTTTATTGCCTGTAGATTCTACTCCAGAATAAACCTATGGCAACATCCACAGGGTGGTATGCACCACATAAAAAAAACCAAAACGAGCCTTTCCCATGTTTTGCATGGGTTCAGACATACAGCTCATGGCACTGCACACAGACTTAGAAAACCATGTTTGGTTTTGTTTTTTTCTTTTGATGTGTTCCAGCTTTGTTTTGAAAAAGGGAAACACCTTAAGCAAAGCATGCTTAGCTAAAAAGTATTTCTGTATTAATTTTGGACATCAGGTACTTCTTAAAAAGTGGGAAAGGTTCTGCACAGTTATTTTCTTGAGCAATAATAAAAAAGACAAAAATAATTCCCTCGCCTGCCTTAGACACAGAAAGTAGCAAGATAGGAAAAGACTTTTCTTCTTTTTCTATGTTTTTTCTCTTGCCCATTGTGCAAGCACTGAACAATGTAAATTTTTTTTTTTGCAGTTTACAGCAACCTTTAGTGACAACCTTTAGTGACAACAAGGTGACAACCTTTGGTGTGTTTCTTCTAGGGGCAGTGATTCCACCACTTCTCTGGGCAGTCTGCTCCAAGTATTTCTGTCAAGAAAATATTCCTGATGTCCAAGCTGAACCTCCCCTGGCACAGCTTGAGGCTGTTTCCCTTTGTTCTCTTGCTGGTTACCTGGGAGAAGAGCCTGACCCCCTGGCTACACCCTCCTGTCAGGGAGTTACAGAGAGCCACTGAGTTCCCCTGAGCCTCGTCTTCTCCAGGCTAAAGAAGAAACAAAAAACTTCTCTAGTTTTGAGGGATGGAGAATCTCTACCTTCAGTAAATATCACTTCATTTGGAAAAAAAAGTCCCATTCTTCTCCCTTCAGCTGCTGCAATCACTGCTAAGTGACTGTCATGACGGACAACAATTCAGAACAATTCAGCATTTTGCTCAACACATATTGTTTGTTTGCTTGTTTGTTTTTAAATCTAATATGCCTATTAACCATATCCCACTGAGCCTTGAGCAGATATTTTAAAGTATCAACCGTCCTGTTGTGAAATGGTACTCAAGTGCTCATCTTTTTATTTAAAGTAATAACAAGTTGTCAAGCTCCAAGCGACATGAGTGCAGTGAAAGCAAACCAACAAATACACAAAGGCAGCTTTGAGGATGTGAGCTAAAGTATACTGAGGGAACTTTAAGGTGTGCGGAAACACGGATGGTTGTTTTTCCTGCCTGACGATGGTTTTCTCCCGGAATAACCAAAACTGAGAGTGAAAAACACATCGAAATGTGCGATAGTCACTGGGAGTAACTCTGTCATTTGAGTGCCCTCTGCTGGACTCTGCGTGGCGTCTCAACACAGCCACGGGTATTTCTTGTGTTTCAGGATCTCTTAAATAATTAATTTTTTCTAAAGTATTTTTGAATAAAATTCCACCACTCGAAGACTTTAAAAAAAAAACCAAACACCAAAACAAACCCATTGTCTTTATGAAAACGTGTGTAGCTTTAAGCAGGCATAACTTCTTCAGCAGAGGTAAGACAAAATGCTTCCTGGAAAAATACTGCTTTTGCCAATTTTTGAGATGAAAACCAGGTGCAATGATGCAATTTGGTGAGGTGTTTGGCTTAAATGCTTTGGGTTACTGTGAATTTTGATTGAATTTGATGGAATCAGAAAGCTCGTCCTAGCCTTGAGCTTGTCTCTCCTGTGTCAGTCACCTGCATGGATCTGTATACAGGATCACTGTATGCACTTTTTGTGGGCCTTTGGCATGTGGATGTTCTGGCAGCATCTTTGATCCCACTGAAAAAAAGCAGACTGGCTCTGTCAGAACCACCAAGGAGGTTTTTCTTTGTCTGTTGGGAATTTGGTTTCATTTGTGTAACTCGTTCTGTTGTACTTTTAATCAGGTACACATAAGGCAGTTTCTATACTTGTTTGTTAGTGTTTATTGTTGTTGTTTGCAGTTTTGCTATTAGTTATGCTCTCTGTACAGTGTTATTATTTATTTTTTAATTACTCACAGCATTTTGAATGGTGTTTCTAAAAGAAGCTGACCTGATTGACATGCCACTGGTCTAAATTGCTTTCTAAATAGATGATTCATTCTCTGCATCAGAAGAACCTGGCAAACGTTCTTTGATCTTGCAGTTGTCTTCTTTATTCACAGCAGCATCTTCTTGTCCATTCTCTATAGGCCTGGAGTTCTTATTTTGAAAGTGTTTCTTTATCAATATATAAAAAATTATTCCAACCAAGTAGGAAGGACCTCTTAAAATTGCTCCTAAACCCAGGAAGACATACCTGTGGGACAGAGCATAGAAGATTGGGCCAGGCATTGAATTTTACAAAAAACACTGAAAAAAATCACTTCAATGGCTTTTAAGGCTCTTGTATATACAAAAAGAAGCTATGGGGAAGACATTAAAACTCATTGTTTGTGAGTGATACCAAAAACCAGACATTTTTACTTGCAAAAACTTCTCCTAAAGAACTGATAATATTCTTTTTGCTTATGAAGATAATTGCAAAGTGAAACTTCCATCATCTTATTTATTTATTTATTTATTTATTTATTTATTTATTTAAAGATTTTTGGATCACTTTAAAGCTTTAGATTCTTTAGGGATAGAAATATATTGAGCTCATCAGAGTGCTTTATTGTATGTAAAAATTAAAAAACACATCAGAAGTGGCCAAGGCTTGAGTGAAACTGAGAAAAATCTATGGAACATTCTCCCTATGGAGACTGATAGTGTTTGAGTTTCACCAACACCTACAGCTACTCAGTACAATATTCTTTCATGGACTTTTCTCTTGAAAGTGGTCAATACACAGAGGTAACATTCTTGCCAGTGTAAAAAAACGACCTGCAAATAAGGTAAATTTGAGTAACTTCTGTCTTTATGGTAAGTCCTAAAGTCTGAGGTATTTTTAATTGGCTCTAGGAATACTAAAAATGCACAACTCATTCCAGAAATCTCTGTCATGGATATTAAATATCTTTTGTACAACATAAAAACTGACTAAAAATTGAGAGCTTAGCATTTGATCTTGAGATTTCTCAATTTCAGGAGTTCCGGACCGGCTGAAAGCTGAGCCCAGAGTTAGTATCGGAGTGTGATTTTGGATCATACACTATAGTGTAAGAGAACCAAGCATGTCTTTCCACAGAGAGGCTTTTTGTGCCCTAATTTGCTCTACCTGATTGCATTGGAGTCATAGAGCCTGCAAGCCCCTCGCTTCCCACAGCCGGCGCTCCCCCATTTCAAGCATGTCTTGTCGATGGCTGCACCGAAATAAACCGGTGCTGGGATCCCACCTGCAAGGAGACAAGCAAAAAATGGGATAAGATTTCACAGAGAAAGGACATCTTCTTGGAAATCAGCTTTGTATTTCCTTAGTGGTGATACACTGGGTGGGTTGGACTCAGCAGTGATTTCTCTTACCCAGCATCCTCATAGTGAGTGTGAATAGACCAACTGCGAGAGCTTTGAGCTCTGGCTGAACACATCTGAAAAAAAAGAGGGATAAGTAAGAAGAGTTGGCCTACTTAGTGCTTAGACATGCCTATTAAACTGCTATTTAAATAACCTGGATTTATTACTCTTGTTGATGGAAAGTCAAAATGTGGAAGGAAAGTGCTTCCTTCATGAAGTGTGTTAAGTGGTATGAAAAAGGTGAATTTGGAAGTCTACTGACTTCCATCAAATAGCTCGTGGCAAGTCCATTCCCCATGCATAATTAGGGAATTGAAGTTTTAAAGTCATAATCAGAGTCTATCCTGACCTTAGGGAAATGGGCTCTCCAACTGCCTTCACTCTTGGGCATACATTTCCCTCACTTGATGGATTATTGAATGGGAAATATCCTATTGCCCTAAGACAAAAGAGTTGCAGGTAGCACGGTTAGTGCAGCATCTTTCTGTGCTTGAAAATAATTCCTCTGTACAAGGACACACCTAGGATAGCACAAAGCCTCCTAGTAATATGCTCATCTGTTTCGTGGAGAACTGCACTCCAGGCATCAGAAATGGGCACTGATCTTGAATTCATTGTATCTCCAGCCTCTGTCATCTCCTTGCACATCCAGAAATCCTGGCAAGTGCATGGAACTTATAAAATCCAAGAAGAAAAAAGGACATGTCCTGGAAAACCTGATTACAGAACTATAGAATGACAAAATTGGTTTGGAAGGGACGTTAAGGATTATCTTATTCCAAAACCGTACCATGGGCAGGGACCCCTTCCACTATCCCAGGCTGCTCAGAGCCCCATCCAACCCGGCCTTGAACACTTCCAGGGATGGGGCAGCCACAGCTTCTCTGGGTAAGCTGTGCCAGGGCCTCACCACCCTCACAGGGAGGAATTTCTTCTAAACTAAGCTTTCCCTATTTCAGTTTGAACCCATTACTCCTTGTCCTACCACTACAGCTCCTGATGAGCAGGAAAGTCCTTTTTTTCCTAAGGAAGAGAAACAGACATGACTCTGATAGCCTCACTAGAAAGCCTTTGGTAAACAGCCAGCTATACTCACCTAAACATAAGCATGTATGAAGGAGTGGCTCCCAGGGCATAGAAAAAGCCACCCATGACTTGTATTACTGTGTAATAAATGAACTTCTTCGAACAATCGTCACTTTTTGGACATTGCCCCAAGGTGGCAGAATTGTTTCCTGTCCATGAACTTTTGATTTCAAGACATTTGCAGTTATGGAAGACCTGGAAGACACAAAACAGGTTTGGTAGGACACTGCTCATGAAATGGGGATTCTGTTGGAGAGAAAACAGAATAAAGAGATGGCTCCAGACCATTTATATTCTGGAGTGATCACCTGGCATCAGGAAACATGCAAATGGCACAGCCCAATAAAGGTTTACATCCATGGACTGGAGCTTTGTCTCTGGGACTCTGGGAATTATCTCCAGCACTCCATGCCAAGCAAAAATCAGCCACCCAGAAAAACAAGCAGCTTCCTGACATCCCAAAATTTCACATGGAGGAAACAAGCTGCCTTTCCTTAACCTATTTTTCATACTTAAACATTACTGATCAGTAGTAGGGAAGAGACCACGCTATCTCAGTGTACTTCAACTATTAAATAAAGCCTCAGGGCAGCCAAACTTTTATTTATGGAAGGCAAAGCCTATGGGCAACCTTCAGGCAACAAGAAACCAATTTGATTTGCATGTTTCCCCCTCTTATGCTCAACCTACAGAAGTTGAAAATTAATATCTAGAACAAGAAGCTAGGGCTTTTTGCTTAATGTGCAATAACTCAGAGAAATCTCTTTTCTGTGCTGTTTGTAGCCAGAAATCAAAAATACCTTACTGACTAGTCTCCAGTAACTTTGGTTTTCCTGAAATGCATTATCCTAGTAAATTTTCCATGTTACACAGAAAATAAGGTGGTAGGAAACCTCGGACACCAAAGCAGGGTCTTACTCTGTTCCTTCCATGTCCCACAGAAGTCTCGCAGCCAGCCAGACACGCTGAGACATAAGTGATGCCATTGGCTCCACACACAGGATCCCACACATCGGAGGCACATTTGCAGTGAGAGTTGCATTCCGAAAATAAGGAATTGTTGTGGTATGAAACAGGGTTGCTTGGAAGTTAAGTTTAGACAAGTGTAAGAAAATTTTAATTCAGTGCTGAAGTCAGTGAAGTCCCTTCTCTGTGACAGTGTTGCTGTTCTGAAACCAACCTCATATGCCCAGGATATGTTTTCACAGCTGAGTTTCTACATCTCTATTGGTCTGTTTGAGATTCCATCCTACTTGCACTGATATTAAAGTGATTACAAGATTATAGAGAATTTTAAAACAAATTAAAACATTGCTACTGATTTTACAGGTGTAGACAGAAAAGAGAAAGGACAGAGAGGTCAATTGGACTCCCCCCTAAATGAATTTAGAGCTAGCAAGAGTTATTTCAATCCTATCAAATATATCTCTATTGGTTGGTAAAAATGCACCAGTGACAGAAACCAGATCTCCTAGTCTCTGTAGTTAAAAAATACTCTCTTAAAGCCTAGCCTAACTTTTCATCAAGGATATGAAGAATGCAGTATTATCTTTTGCTTTCAGGCATCCTTTGTGTATTGAGCAAAAAGGTATGTCTTCCCTCATCTTCTAGGTAAATGAAACTTATGTGCTTGCCATTTTTCCACCCCAGTGCTTCTTAAGCATATTCCCTGGTCCACTATTTATTCCTAGTGGAAACATTGCACTGCAATACTCCCACCCTCCCCCAGCAAAACAACCTACATTGCTAATGATACAATTCCTAATTAATCTTTAACCAGCGTTGGGCTTTGTCAGGCTGACACTCTGCTGACCAACAAAAACTACCCCAATGACATGTGGTAGTGTTCACTTTCTCTCCAGCATTGCAAAAGCATGTTTCTTTTTTAGCCTTGATGTCACAGTATATTTTTTGAGAAGTGTGGAGAAAACCACAATCTTTTCTGTTTAATACTCACCCTTCATAGGACACTGTCATTCCTGCCACCATATAGTTATCACAGCCAACAAAAAAGTGTAACAAACTGATGGCATAGGACAAAAATGACATGGTAAATGAAAACTTTGCCGCTCCAATGAAGCTCATTTTATACTTTTTCATTATAAGCCCTCCTATGAAAATTCCAAGACCCACAGGAGGTAAAGTTGTCACTCCTGAAAGAGATTATAAGGGCAAATGTTAGAATTAAAGAATCATTGTAGTCTTAAAAGCCAAAGTCTGTCCTTAGCTTTTTGTTCCTGGCAGCTTTATGGTCTGTTACAACTTTAGGAAGATTTGTGTTCAGTCCAACCCCTGGGTTACACATGCTGTTTGTGAAGTGCCTAACTCTCCAAACCCATTTCCATTGCAAGGATCTTGTCAGATGCTTCAGCAACTAAAACTTCCCTACCACACTCATTGCATATTTGGGGTGCCCAATATATAAATATAAATACATGTAAATATAATGTAAATGCAATGTAATGTAATATAACTAAAAAATATCTTATGGCCTCATAGGCACAAACCCTTTGTTTTTTATAATTCAGGTTCAGGTCAGACCACCATTTACATCAACCTGTTCTGCATGGAATTTAGCCCCAGATAAAGCACACCAGAACTTATCCCCATGCACTGCTTCCAGCACAAACAGTCCTTGCATGGTGGAACTCACCTATTAGAAAGTTGGATTTGGATGTAGATTGTCCATACTGCTGTTCCATGTACTTTGGTTTGTAAGTCACGAAACCAATAAAACCACTGAACTGTAACAGTGAGCAACACAAAAATGTAAAGTACATTCGATTACCCAATACTTTTTTCAGGGAGTTATAGAAATCTGAAAGAAAGGGACATATGAGTTGGCATTGAAAGATGCATGGCATAATTACTGGTGAGTAACCTGCAAAACTTAGGGCAAGGTGCTGCTCTCAGCTGTCCAAGTGCAAGTTGTACTGATCTCCTTTTGCATGAGGGTATCTGAAAGCAAAATCAGGTTCTTGAAAAACACCAGAGGTTGAGATACAGGAAGAGAATCCTAAAAGAAGACAGAAGTATGGGTTAAGGCCTGGCTGCTCTATTGAGATACGCACATAAAGACTAAGGGGCTCTACACAGCACAGACTTTGTTCAGCTTGCATGAATATTATCACAATAATATTCATGGCTCAAGGCTGAGTGAGAGATTGAGATGTCCAGTGTCTTCCACTGGCATCTAAACAAAAAATTTGACAAATGAAGCAAAGCCACCTCTTTCCATCACTTTTCCACCACATTTTTTTGGCCCAAGGATATATTCAAGCCTGATGTATCTTCATCAGGCACCAAGGTACTTCAGTCTCCATGGACTCTCTCAAATGAATAATTTGTCTTTCCATATTGCAAAAGGAGCCTTTGAATATTTTCTTTAGGTTCAGATACAGGAACACTTTTCCACTGTTCAAATTTCTTCCCGCACAAAATTTTAGAGGTAGGTGCCACTCAGGCCATGATTTATTTCAGGTGATGCCTGCAGAACCTCAGAGTCCTGAACAAGCTCTTTCACTTCTAATAATTTTTGGTGGACCTTTCCTTTCCTGGGGATAGCTGCTTGGTTTAGATGGAAGTACAGGGGAGGCAAAATATTTTGCAGAGCTGTTACATTTCCTATGTGTGTTGTGCCTATTGCTTTTCACATTTATACAACTTGAGAAGCACTTGCCTTTCAGCATTACTGACCACTTCCTTGGCTTAGTTTTGTCAGGAGAAAGTTTATTCCTCACGGCACCAGTGTTTTCCAAGAGACCACGTGAAGTTTTGTCCTTATTGGCTTCCTCTGGCTTTTTCAGACTCTTTGGCAGGAAGCAAAATGGAATAGCAGATAGGAAACTGGTTGCTCCAGCTATTAAAAAGCCAAGCCACCATGCACCCACCCAGCGGGAATCCTGTGGGGTGATAGTGATGCTCCCTAGAAGTGAGGGAAACAGGCACAAGTTACTCTGGTGAAGAAGCTGAAGTTTCCCAATCTTTTTTGGCTATGACAGCTACATTTTATAGTGTCTGACTTCCAACAATAAACATCTAAGGAGGGACCATCTATGCAGTGAAGGCATCAGGAATCATACCCTGAACGGTGTTATAGAATTGTAGCTTGGTTTGGATTGGAAGGTGTCCCACAGGCAGGGATGCTTTTCAGTTTACCAGGTTGGTCTGAGACCCATCCAACCTGGCCTTGAACACTTCCAGGGATGGGGCATCCACAGCTTCTCTGGACAACTGGTTCCTGTGGTCTACCATCCTTACAAGGAAGAATTGCTTCCTGACAAGTTATCTAGACTTACTCTTTTTTGGTTTGAAGCTATTCCTGTTTGTCCAGCATTATTTTATCCACCATCCTTCATCTTTCACTGATTGATGTTTTGTGGCAGACATAGCAACACCAAGATCCTTACCCAACATGTGGGAAACCAAAAGTGGTGGCAGACAGGCCCCAAGCATGGTGCTCTTTTGGGGTCCTGAGACCATACTCTGCTTTCCTGAATTGTGTAGGTTGCTATTAAGCAATTGGACATTCTCTGTAGTGTCAGTGAAATTACTCATGGCTTTAAATGTATTGCAAGGAAGATGAGAGTAGCTGGTTGTATTTTTATGATTTTTAATTCTGGCATGTTTGGTGGGGGATTAAAATCATAAGACTTTTCACTGCATGACTGGGATGGGCTCACTGTCGTTACTCTTAAATAAAATCAAACACTGGCTTAACAAAGGGTAAAGACAAAACAGTTCATCTATCTAACTACAGGATTCTGAAGATCTGGAAACTTCTCTGTCCTGCTAGAAAAACAAGACAACTGAAAAGGAACAGGATGAAGGATCACAACCACCACTTACAGGAATTGCTGTGTCCCCTCTGGCATTGTGCAGATATGAACACATACACGTTTTAATTTCATCTGAATAAGCAAGGGCTGAGAAAAAAGTGTATATTGTGCTGCAAAAACTATGTGAAATGTGAATAATGTAAAATACTCAGTGAAAAGGGTGGGTAATTCCCCCAAACTGTAAAGTGCTGTACTAGCAGAATATTTTTGTTAAAATTCCAATTTAGGAAAAAGGTCTTGCTTCTGTGAGAGTTCTTGATACTTGTTCTTAGAGTTAAGTGTGTATTATGATCCTTTAATCTCAAAGCACAGCTCTAAAATATGCTCCCAGTCTGATTCTGCCTTTACTCTAAAAGCTGAAAACTTTTTTGTAAAAATTGTAATAAATTATACAATAAAAATACAAAAAGAAATATAATTTAAGTATAAAATACATTAATATAATTAATATAATGAAAACATATGCAACCATTTGTAGGAAATTCTTATGAATAAGTATTGACTTACTTTCACTTTTCCTCTGTTTTGCTTACCTGGATCCACAAATCCAATATCCACGTACAATCTTGCGCATAGAGACCCCAAGAGGAAACCAAACATTGGGCCCATCATGGCTATTGTGTGCAAACAGGCTGAAAATACAATGAAGCAGATGCTAGTACCCTCTAATGGCTGAATGTTGTCTTCTTTAGAGGGTGATCTGATGCCTTAAGTTTTAGCTTTCATATTTTCAGATTCTGTGCTGCCTAGGGAGGTAGTTCTGAGCCTCATATTAAGTTCCAGTCAGCTCTCTTCACAGAGTAGGGAGACAAAACAAATCCTTTTCCTGCTCAACACCAAGGACAACTTTCAGGTCCAAAAGCACAAACAATGTTGGCTGGAGGGAGGAACAAGAAGGATGGGACCTCACAACCTGAAGCTGTAACTGGACAATTAAACCCCAAAATGCAAATGGATCAAAACTTATAAAAGTGTGAGACCTCATGACCAGTCAGCCATTTTGTGACCATTCTTAGTCCACCTTGGGTGTAGCCCTGGTCAGGCTCTTGTCCTGCCCAAAGTGTATCTCAGAGGCCTTTCAATAAATATCTATTTTATTCTCTAGCTCTGTCCAGTCTTTGTTTCAGGTCACCCTTCCCCAGGCATCAGATCGACCTCTTATACTATGAATCTCTCACTTTACTTCATGTTGACATTACCTACATACACAGGAACATTCTCTTCTTTAGCAAAGTCATCAAGATAAGAGATGCCCAGTGGTGTTATTGGTGTCTCACCAATCCCACGTAACAAGTTTCCCAATAAGATATATATCCACATATTTGATGCTGGCTCCTTCTCACAGCCTGCAGATGAGAGTTTACACCTTTGTATTAAAATATTTTAATGGGAAAGGGGGAAAAATCACAGGAAATGTAGCACATGTAATGATTATAGATTAGAAATCAAGGTATCAAGAACATTTCCTTACAGAAGATAAATGAAAGGCTGTCAACCCCATTATTACTTTTCACGATCTTTTAATAACGCATTCTTCCACCGCCATTGCATTTGATTTCTAAAAGCAGAGGTAAGTCTCACCCATCATAAAAAATGATCATTAAAAAAATAACTTACTGATACTTTCATAAATATATTACCTGGCATATATCATGTGTATTTAATGTGAGAAGTTTGAGATGGTTTCTGGTGCAGAGCTTGGCTCATTCTCTACCTGTGCCCCATACAAGCAACACATAACACAGCAGTATTCCATATTGTAAGGAGGATAATAGGAATATCCATTTATTTCTGTTAAACTCTATGCAGTTTCCTGTCCTGTCACACTAGTTCTTCTACTCCCCAACTCCAGGCCCTGGGTAACTGAATCCTTGTAACCAAGGATAAAACAAGCTCCCGTATTTGTACTTTCATTTACAGTTCCATACCTGATTGTGAGACTTCCAGGTCAGTGTCATTCACATCTTGACGTAGGGAACAGGGATTTATGCTGGAAGTTAAATTGGCTGAAGCAGCTGTATGTGATGTTGTCTCATACTTATAACTGCAAACACACAACAGAAGGTTTAGATGCAGTACCCACTAGGGAAACACCAGTGTAGTAGGGCTGGAACCACTTGGCTGCTGTTTCCCTAAAGAGAAAGGTATCTTTGATTAAATACAAATTCAAAGGGCTACTGAAGGAACAAATAAGATTATTTAGGAACATTTTAGAAAACCAAAATACTAAAATTAAGAACAAATAAAACTTAGAATTCTCTGTCTGGAAGGAATAATGTTTTAAGCCAGAAAATTCAAAAGGGGTTGTGAAAGTATTTGAGATAGGATTGAATTTTTGGTGCCTAAATTTAGGATCAGGTTCAAGTGAGCTCCCTGTGTTGGCCCCACAGCCAAGGAGAAAAAGAAGATTGTCTTGAGTTTGAGGAAAGGTCCCCTTTCCATCTTTGATCTCTTTGATCTCTTTGATCTGTTTGATCTGTTTTCCACGGTAGTTCTGTTCAACTGCTTTAACCTGATTCCTTCCCCAGAAATGAGTGCTATGGAGGGGCAAAGTACAATTAGCTTTAGCAGAACAACATGGCAAAGCACGCATTCTGCTTAAAGGAATTGCCCAGGCTCTGTTAGACCAGGCAGGATCATTTTTCAGGTTGAAATAAAGAGCAGTCATCAGGAGACACAATGCAGAGCAGCTCCCCTACAAATCTTCGGGCTCAAGTTCATGAGTTGTAGTGTAGACAAGTATCATACATGATCTGTCTTAAAGAGTGAAAAACTGCTGAAAAGTCAGGTTTTAGTGCAAGATCCACTAACATGAAAGAAAGCATTCCTCACTTTTCTTTTGGCAGTAGTATACCTAAAATTATTCTCATATATTTAAGAAATCAACAGAAATATGTCTTACTCTATTTGTCATCATTGTGCCCAAGCTAAGGCTAGAAACATTATCACATATAAGCATAATGCAGCAACTCCCTGAGCCTGGTGAAGGTGAATAAAAATTAACCAGATATGGAAAATCAGTTTAACCAGGGATGTGCATTTGGAACAGTTATGAGTTCTACCAGCTGTCATCCATCTGCAGGCTCTAGCATCATTTCATTCTTTGCCTCCTTTCTGAGCAACCCTAAGTGGAAACTAAAGCATTGTGATTTTCTCATTTTTTCAAGGAATTGAACTTTCACTTCAGAAGAGCTGTATTTTTTAAATGAACATTCACCATCACAGTTAGTGATATGTGTGGCACGTGGGGTTCATGGCACTTGGAAGTGACGTTCTACAGGCCTTTGGGAATCTAAGGCTAAATATACAAAAAGTTTCATTTAAAAACCAGAAAGCACAATGCAATTGTTAGGTTGCCCAAATTAACCATGATTAGCACTTACTATCCCATGAAGAAATGAGGCATCGCTGATAAAAAGCTTCCCAAAGCCATAGTAAAGGATCCCACAGCTATTACTTTGGGCCTATGAAGCTTAGCTCCAAAATAGCTTACAAATGCAATCACCAGCAAGTTGCCTGCAAGGTAATGAACCAGAATTAGTCTCATGTTTCTCTGAGCAGTTTTCTGCGTGTTAGGGAATAAATCCATTACCCATCTCAAAGCTCCCGTCGACGAAACCTGCAGTAGATGATGTCAGGTCAAACCTTCGCTCAATCTGGGTGATGGAGCTTTTCATTATCGTACCAGACAAGGCTTTGCTGAAGTAGCTGAATGACAGAGCAGCCAGAAATACCTGGGGAAAGGTTCAGACAGGAAATGGGAGGGAGAGGCAGGAAAACTGGTCACAGAGGGATCAAATATATTTAAAACTGTGTGAAACAATCACTGTCATTACATGTATTTGTTACTCTAATTGGAGTGGCAAAGTTAGTCTTAACCCAAATTACCTTTTGCTTGGGTCACATGTTCCTTATTTTAGGCCAATTCATAACTGATTCTNGAAAAGTTCAGACAGAAAATGGGAGAGGCAGGAAAACTGGTCACAGAGGGATCAAATATATTTAAAACAATCACTGTCACGACATGTATTTGTTACTGTAATTGGAGTGGCAAAGTTAGTCTTAACCCAAATTACCTTTTGCTTGGGTCACATGTTCCTTATTTTAGGCCAATTCATAACTGATTCTTTCAATCAATGTGGCATCAAAATAAAGGCTTTATGCAAGTTTTTATGATACATCAGTATGAGGAATGTGGTAGTAACTGATTGAGTTCATCTCTGTGTCATATGATATATTTTGAAATATGTATTTTGCCTGTATACCATATATCTCACAAGGATAAGCTGATACTCTTAGTAGTTTGACTGTTGTTTCCACCAACACACATTGTGGCTTTAAGAAAGATTTATTTGGTAAGATGTTTAAGTTTGTTTAAATATTATCCAGCTATTTCCACATAGTCTAAAAAGCAAATAGACTTATTGCTCACTGGGCAAGAGTCCCAATACAACAGAAACTTGGGTAAATAAACGAAGTAAATATAGGTTTGGACATTGCAATACTATCTACTATAAGAAATGAAGTCAATCTGAGAAGTAAGAGCTTGAAAAATTGTATATTTACTCTCTTTTTGTCAGGAATGGAGAGAAAAATCTTCCAAGTGTAGGGTTTGTCATGACAAGTTCTATATTTCCTGAGCTTGACTAGCAAAAATTCTGAGAACCACCCTTTGTGCCTTATGCCAGCAGTGTTCTCAGAGGGTTTGCCTGAAATCACAAACTGCTCATAAACATGAAAACACAAACAAAAATTTCTGGGGTCGTTGGGGTTTTAAAATGCAATCCTCAGGTCAATGACAAAACATTTGATGAAATCTGGTTCACCTCACCTTATTTTGACCCTACAAGACTGGTGGTGAGAGCAACCTCCAGTGTATTGTAAGACACCTAATTGAGGCTGCTTCAAGTCTTCCACTTGAAGTTGCTGCCTCTCTCTAATGACCAAAAAGGGATCCACCTACAAGTAACTTGTGAGTAAATTTGGTAGATCATTAATTTTTATTTTCTTTAGAGAAATGGTGAGATCTGACTATCCCCTGCACCTCTGTGTATATCCAGTTCCACAAAAGATAGGGGGAACAGGAACGATGGAATTCAGCATGTCGTATTTTGAACAACATTTCTTGACAGATAACAATGGTAATTCATGGTGGTATTGCTAAGGCACCAAACCTTCAATCCAGTGCAAGAAGTCGTCTTTTTTTTAACTGGTGGATTTTTGTTTCCTTCATCATCCAAAAGCTGATCAGGTTCTGCTTCCTGATTTGAGTCATTGACATTGCTGGGTTTGGTTTCCACTGTCATGACTGATTTCTTTGCTGAGTGATCTGAACTCAAGAGAAAACAGGAATAAATACAAAAGCACATATGCCAAAATAGAGTTGCTTAAGGACCTCTCTGATGAATCTGGTGAAACTAATTACAGGAAAATAGTAAGATGTTGAAACTGAACCTTTCTGCTTTCTATTTGGCTCAATGACTTCCATGTTGCAAAGTGTGTATTGGTTGAAACACTGAAGTATCTAGTTTTGACATCAGTTTCTTTAAAGAGACATGAGCACCCCCCTTTCTACCTTGTCCTGTCTTTTAATGCTAAAAAGGCAATTTTGACAGAGGAGCAAGAGACAAAGTCTCTACCCAAAAATAAACTACAAGGGTCAACAAAGCAGTAGTGCTGAAGTACAGGGAGTCCTAGGAAGCTCTAAATTTGCAGGCTATGTGGCTCAGAACTCAGTTGTTGGTTTGCTAAAATCTGTAGAAACACTGTGCCAATCCAATTTATTCTTTTACACTGGCTTGTTGGAAACAATTCTTAGTGACAAAAGAATTTATTATTTCACCTAACTGACCTCCTGTAGAGGATAGTACATGGGGTTTTTTTTCTTGTAAAAGTATGCGGGGTATCCCTGATCTCTTTCTATTTGCAGAGTGCTGTCTATATGCCCAGATGCTTGAAATGTTCTGCAGCTCAGCAGTTCAGCAGAACTGTTCCAGTTCTCTCAGGAACTTCCTGTAGCCATAGACAATGACATATCCCTTGACACATCATAATGTTTTAGAGTTGAAAGCCTTGCTTTGTTATCAAGTTATGTTTTGGTTTATTGCAATGAATAGCTCAATACTTCATCTTTTTTTTTTTTTCCTCTGCTTTTTAAAACTCTGTATCTGAGAGATGGATAACAACTAAAAAGGACACTTCAGAGAAAAGCTGTAAAGGAAGTCTATATATCTGTTTGCAAAGTTTATTTAAAGAATGAAAACACTTGCCTGTTTGTGCAACTCCCACTACAATCAGAACAGATTTCTCAAGGACGATCCAGAAGCCACTGCAGAGCCCCTCAGAAAAAAATGGGTCACTTGAAACAAGGCATCTTCAGATCTGCAGATAGGAGTATTGCATATTCTATCAGAGTATTGAAATTAATGCCCTCAAGTCAGAACTCAGAAATCACAGCTCACATGATCTGATTTGTTTCACCTTTCACAATACTCTCCTCATTTGAGAAACTGGGCAAAAAAGAGAGAGAAGGGGAACAGATCACACAAAGAGAGGTTTAATATGCTTGAATGCAGCTGAAAAAAGTTGGATGAACTTTTCCAATGCTGGAAAAGGTCCATCTGCTTTCCCACTGCTAATATCTACTTCCCAAACTCTTTTGTGGCTATGCTGTCAGTCTGGGTCAGCACACATATTAGGGCA
Source organism: Illadopsis cleaveri (assembly GCA_013399915.1). Classification (NCBI taxonomy): domain Eukaryota; kingdom Metazoa; phylum Chordata; class Aves; order Passeriformes; family Timaliidae; genus Illadopsis; species Illadopsis cleaveri. The sequence goes on from VXBB01019268.1 coordinate 114,988, forward strand.
AAAAAAATATTAGCTTCTCCTTCCCCTTGGATACTCAGACAGATAGGAACAAGAAGTAGAGAAAGGATTTCTCCAGGACTGCACAGCTATGAACAAAAAATGTTATGAAATAAAATTCCTGGTGCTCAGGAAAAGTTAGTACACAAATACTTTTGAGCATCTGGTCCTCTGAAATTCACCTGTCTTTGTGTAACCTGAAGATATAAACATTTCCTTGTAATTATGATGCATTGATGACTACAATTATATGCTGGGGGAACATATCATTGCAGGTCACAGGATTGGGGAAGTGGCTTTTATTTTTTGAGAGTTTAAAGGTACAACATGGCTTAGAATCTGCTGGCAGTATCTCCTCCCATCCTCAGGTGACCCTGATCTAGACAGATATCAACTGGAGACGGACGAGATGAGCGCTGGAGAAATTCCAGGCCACAAGAGCATTAGAAAAAAAGATAAAAGGTCAATTCACAATTGATGACAACATATAGTAGCTGCTGAACCCGATAATTTTAAGTATTGATAAAGTTGTTACTTTAGATTTTTTTTATTAGCATTTTTTCCATGTTTAATAAATCAAGGGTTTGGTTAAAAAAATGGAGTATGAAAGCAAAATTATGAAGCTTTCTGCACCATATGTGCCCTTTCACTAGTATGAATTCTCTAAAACTACCATTCTTCGCCTGCACAAGCCCCTCTTCTGTAATAGTGATCTGAGAAAGTTGCATTTGCAGAAAGAGAAGATTAAGCAAGTAAGATATTGGTATTGTTTGGTAGACAATCAACCTAAACAAAAATTAACTCATCCTTCTTCCTAAGAGAAAAAAACAAATCTCTTCCCCAAAAAAATAAGGAAAAGGAAATCCACTAAAAAATTCTAAGCGGTACAGACAGATGAAATTTAACACTTAGCTTACTTTTTGGAACATTTGACAAATTAACTTGATTTTATGCTCAGTACAATCTCTTCTGAGAAACACTTTGGGTGGGGAAAAATCAAGGCTCTTAACTAATAATCAGTGTGCATCATTTGTGTTGCTGGGACCTGACAGCTTCCTCGACATCATGGGAAATCATGCAGTTACTTACAATTCAATTGCAGAGTGAATGCAGCCAGCCTTGCAAAGGACAGATTTCTTCAGGGGACATGGTATTATAGGGGTAATGACCTAACTCTGGTACTGTTCAGTAGATCTATTCCTTATTGGACATATATCAAAAAAATCAGCTTTGTTTTATACCCCTTAATTATATGCAAATTATGACGAATAAGAACATCAACTAAAAAACCTCCACGTGAATAACAGGTAAAAGGTTTACAAAGGTCATGACAACAGTTTGCTGCAGGCTTTGTAGAGTCTCATAAAAGAAAAATACAGTGATGTTTGAGGACTCTTAAGAATCCAGCAAAGACATTCTTAAGTCTTTGGGCTGATTGTCACCACAGTTGCACTCTCAGGGACTGTTACATCACTCAGCAGAAGAGCAAATCACAAATCAAGAGTCACATTTCCTCCAGTGGTTTATGTAACTGTAATGATTTATGCTAACTGCAGTGCTGCTAATCTGATTATCGTACTGATTTTTAAACACAATCATAGCAAGACCTTTTAAGTTCACCTAAGATGAAAAATGAGTATCATGTAGCTGTGCAGACCTCAATGCTGCTTGCATTGCTCAGGACATACAGTGCTCACAGAGACACACACACAATGCACAATGCCATCACTAAAGCATTTACACTTTCACCAGGACTGTTACTGGTGCTACCAATTATAGCAAATGCAACTGGAAACTACACAGGTCATGTTTGATAGCTGCAAACACTAATGGCAACATTTTAAAGTTAAGACAAACAGAAAGAATACTGAAGAATTTCCTACCTGGGTTCTGCATCCACAACAACAGGTAGTCCTACTACCACACAAATGCTCAAAAATCAGAGAATTCTCTCCTTAAGCAAAGCTCTGCTGGCACATGGTGGAAGAATCATTAACTTCCAACTCAAACCAATGCTTTAATCTTGTCTCCTCCCAGTTCTGCCCTCTGTTTAAGGTCCCAAAATCCATGTTTATCCACAGCGGTCAAAAGGTAATTAGGAAGAAGACATGCAAGTGTATTCATTTTGTACATTCTTGTAAAGCATCTTTTTTTCCCCCCTGAAATTGTCTAGATTATAATGGTTCACATCTTCCTGCTGTTTAAAAATATGGTGTTGCAACTTTACAAATATTCCTGTTTCCAATGCATTTTGTTATGGAGTTTTATTTTCATAGTCTATGGCTAAAGTCCATTCACCTCCGATCTGCTAGAGCCAGCCAAGAACTTGCAGGAAGAGAAAACATAGTGCCTTGGATATATGGAGCAAAGGGGATGTTCAAGAATCATTCATGCTTAGAAGACTGTTGAAATTTATAGTTTATTGCTATTAACAGCAAAGGCGGGTGAAATAGGAAAGTATATTAGGGCTATGTGTACTTTGGAGCAGCCCTTTATCACTAACAACTGTAGTTCAAGGAAACTGGAACAGGTTTATTTGATTGTGCATCCTGACAGATTCCTGAGAGTAATAGTACTTAAAAGATAAGTTATTCTTGAGGCAGGTGAGATACAACTACTGTCTGTCTAGATGTTACACCAAAATATTCCATTCCTGGTGTTTCCTGCCCCCTTCCCTGCCACCACTTTCACCACATCACCAGCCAGTTCCTCATAGAAATTAACCAGCTTAGTCAGACCTTGATGTATCCCTGATAAATCCATGCTGACTGTTCCAAATCACCAGTCCATTGTATCTGGACTGTTAACTTGCTCTATAACCTTCCATAAACCTCTGCTGCTATTTTATTGATTCATTTTGGTTGTAATTTTTTAAACTTTTTGTGCAGAACAATTTTTATTTTTACCATAACTAAGTGATCAATAACATGATCAAGAAGGACTTCATTCATCATTACAGAGAAAATCCATGGTCTTATATTATAATTGCATCCATTATATTTAAGTTTGAATGAAAAAAACCTGAAACAACCAACATTGCCATTACTGCAATTTTTCTAAAGGAGTTGTTCTCACAGTCAGAGCATTACTTAGCATTAAATACATGCAAGAGATGGAAATTGATGGTCCGGTAACAGATGTGGGCCTCTTTTTTTCAGTTAGTGATCCTTCATGTCCTGTTGTGGCATAAAACATCAACTACCCTCTTTGAGCAGGTTCCTTACACCATGATTGACATTTTCTAATCACAGGACAAGCATCTGGGCCCCTGTTTATTGCTTTTTATTGCAGGCTACCATATCATACTGCTACTCTGTGTTCCGCCAAGAGCACTGTACTGGTTTCACATTTACTTGTTTTTGTTTATTAGATCTAGTGTAGTGGTTTGAGTGTTTACTTTCTTTTTGCTTCTGTGAGATAGTATTAGGAGAAGCAAAGCAGGCCTAAAGTTAAAGATAAACAAATTTATTAACACATAAGAAAAGAAAAGAAAAGAGAAAAGAAAAGAAAAGAAAAGAAAAGAAAAGAAAAGAAAAGAAAAGAAAAGAAAAGAAAAGAAAAGAAAAGAAAAGAAAAGAAAAGAAAAGAAAAGAAAAGAAAAGAAAAGAAAAGAAAAGAAAAGAAAAGAAAAGAAAAGAAAAGAAAAGAAAAGAAAAGAAAAGAAAAGAAAAGAAAAGAAAAGAAAAGAAAAGAAAAGAAAAGAAAAGAAAAGAAAAGAAAAGAAAAGAAAAGAAAAGAAAAGAAAAGAAAAGAAAAGAAAAGAAAAGAAAAGAAAAGAAAAGAAAAGAAAAGAAAAGAAAAGAAAAGAAAAGAAAAGAAAAGAAAAGAAAAGAAAAGAAAAGAAAAGAAAAGAAAAGAAAAGAAAAGAAAAGAAAAGAAAAGAAAAGAAAAGAAAAGAAAAGAAAAGAAAAGAAAAGAAAAGAAAAGAAAAGAAAAGAAAAGAAAAGAAAAGAAAAGAAAAGAAAAGAAAAGAAAAGAAAAGAAAAGAAAAGAAAAGAAAAGAAAAGAAAAGAAAAGAAAAGAAAAGAAAAGAAAAGAAAAGAAAAGAAAAGAAAAGAAAAGAAAAGAAAAGAAAAGAAAAGAAAAGAAAAGAAAAGAAAAGAAAAGAAAAGAAAAGAAAAGAAAAGAAAAGAAAGAGAAAAGAAGATTCTTTCTCTCAAGGAACAAAGATATCTTCTCACTTCTTTACTGGTCCAGAGGACTTTTTATCTCTGTGTTCAAGCACCTCATGGGATTAATATCACTTAGTTCATCACACTTTTGCTAAGATCTACACACAAATTTAAACAATCATCTCTCTAAATGCATCTCTTTCTCATGATTTAAAGGGATAATCTACACATGGAGTTTATTTTTACGGTTCAGTAAGAAGCCTAGCTTAAAATAGAATGGTAACTTCTTTAATCCTTTCCTCTAATTAGTCTTTTCACTTTCTGTTTAATGATTTCATGCTGTGTCTTTTCTATGTTTATTTTGTCTTTTACTCAAAATGAGGGTTAGTGTTTTAAAGGTCTTAATCTGTGTTAGGAAAGAGTTAACATTCCTGGTCGGGCCTGCAGATGGTTACGTGATTTTTGCTGGGTAGCAGCCTTTAGGATTTTTAGAAGTTGCGGGGATGGGGGAAGAGAACTCAGGCTAAGGGATCTCGGAGCGGCCTGGCTGGTGGATGCTCCCCTCCCCTGCTGGGGGAAAGGGCTCAGGGCTACCGCTACGCTTCAGGCCAGCTCCCCACTCCACAGGGGGAGCAGCAGGGTGTTTTATAGCTGCAAAAAATCTGATCCGAGCTAGGCTGGGGATATATCCTCATCCCCTACCCCGGCCCGGGCGTCACCGGGCCAGGCAGGCCTCTTGTGAAAAGCTCGGGCCTGGGGCCGGTTCTCCCTGCAAGGAGAGAGCCGGGACTGCCGTCTTACTTAATCTGAGGCTGGAAGGAAAAAAGCTTGTTCTCTAGGAGCTTCAGACGTTTAACCTTGTAGGTCCACGGAGACGTAACTCTTCCTAATTGGTTTGTCAAACTATAACTTCCTGAAAAAAAAACAACTTCCTGGCCAAATCACCACAGTCACAGACACAGACAGACACACAAACACCTGTGTATCCTCATCCTTCTTCAAAGGCGTGTCACAAGCTCCACTCTTAAGCTTTGATTGTGTCAAGAAAAGTACTGCTGTTTTACAAGCTTTATGGTGGAGCTTTGCATTTCCAAGCTTTCATTTTCAGGTTGTCTTCAGATGTATTAGCAGACCTACCCAAGTGGGGTTTTGGCCTTTTAATCGTGACCATCTGAAAAGGGATGGAGCTAAAATTACTCTGTTACTTCGGAGTAGTAGAACCTGTAGAAAAAGGTGCTACTTTCTTTTTCAAATAAGGGAAAAGGTATTTCTTTGTTTTCGTCATTCTGACAAGTAAATACAAATCAGTTTCTCCCTGTTTTTTCTTAGTCCTATATATACCATTTAACTATAACTTTCCAGGATTAAAATATCTTTTGTACTTTGCTTTCAGCATTGCTGAGAAGAATTTTTCTATCTTCAGACTGCTGTCCAAACGGTCTCTGGAAGCATTCACAATCAAATCTGACTTCTTGAACCAAGAACTGTTGATTAAAACTACCAGAATGGGAAACTACTGAAGTCAAATTGAAGACTATGGTCTCACACCTTCAAAAAAGATACTCATCTCTTTTTCCATCCAAGACCTCCCTCCATATTACTCACACTTGCAGGAAAAAAATTAATAAAAACTATTATGGTAGTAAAAGTCCCCTTACAAAGAACACTGAGATATCAGTAATTTCTGATTCCTGCTGAGGTTAAAAGCAGTCCTTACAAAAGCCACAGTAAGTCACCTTTAGCACAGGAGCTGGTTGCAGACTCCTCCAGGCAGAGGGTGGCAGCAGATCCCACCAGAAGAAGAGGCTGCTAAGGCACAATTTGCAAGGGGCAGGCGGCAGTAGCAGGGAGCTGCTGGCCAGGCAGAGGCCAACTGGAGTAGGCAGCTTTGATTAGAGCCTTTCTTATTCTCGGGACACTAATCCCTAGATACAGAAAATCAATGTATTTTAAATTTTAACTCTTTGTTAACAAACTAAATAAAAGGGATTGTGTACAGCAAGTGTAAGCAAATACTCATGTAGTTAAGACACTACAGGAACCATGAGAGGGTGAAAATAGCCTTTTCCACAAAAGAGAAGGATTCTTTGGTGCTCATGTCCCAGAGTGTCTAGTTTCTATTTGGTGCTATAGAGCTAACAAGAGAGAAAAGCATGCTGAGAGGCTGATCCATCGTCTCCATCATAGCTAGTGTCTGGGAATTTATCCTTCCTCTGCTCAGTGGAACATTTGCCCTTCAGAGGAACTTGGTAAGTTCTTTTGAAATCAATTTGAAAATTGATTTGAAATTGAAATCAATTTGAAATTGAATTTTGAAATCAAAAATCAATTTTGTCATTGGGTTGCATCATGCATCTGTCTGGGGAAAAGTAGACCATGATGTGCTGTCTTAATGATTTTTTTTTTCTTTTTTTTTCCTACTTCAAATACAAAGGGTAGACATTAATGGTGGTTGCACAGCTTCTCTTTGCAGTCTTAATCAGCAGCTTGGACTGGAGTTACTACAGACACAGCATTGAAGTGTAAGTCACTGGCAGGCGAGAGTGCTTAGACCTTTTTAGTAGCCAATCCAAATGTGTGCTGCATCACAGAACAGCAGAAACAAAAACCATGCTGACTTCAGGAGAAATCCCAGGGCAAGCTCCCTATCAGCTTCACTGGTCTGGGATACTAACAGAGGGAACAGGACTGAAAAAACTAATATGGCTCCTATAATTGAATACCTGGTATTATATACAAAACCACTTCAAGAAACTGTTCATCTGTCTTGTCACACTAGAGCAGATCTTTTACAAGAATGGGTGAGTCCTGATTTTTTCCTGACAGAAAAATCTATCAGATGTCACAAACATCCCAAAGACTGTTGTTCTAGTTAAAAAAAAAAAAAANCCCAAAAACTTGTTTTTTAAGAAAAAAAAAAAAAAAAAAAAAAAAGGTATTTTATTTCTATTATAGTTTTATCCTGTTTGATTCCCAAACACTGGAAAACAATCTGTCTGCACACTTAAACAGATTTTTGCTGACTGTATAATGTTATCACAGGTTGGTTTTTACTTAAACAAGTTTGTGTTTTTCTACATCTTATTTTAGCCGTGCCAACATCACAGGATCAGCAAGAGGCTTCTGGTTGTGTACAACAACCTTTCAAACTTACCATGCTCAACAGCCATGAGGGAGAGCTTCTTGGCCTGGTCACCATCCAGCTGTGAGAATGTGCTCCACGTGCTCTCCACTAAATTCTTTCCTTATTTACTCTCTTCAAAATTCAATGAACTGTATTAATCTGGGATGAGCTGTTGGTTAACTAACCTCCTGATATTAGCCACATGTTGCTTAAGTAAGGTCCTTTTAATGAGCACTTTAAATATCCATTTAAATTTAAATGGCCCCACATTTAAATTGCCCTCGTCATTTTTACAGCAATTATGGACTTTTTGTCTTTTAGAGGTTGATTAGCAGTGGATGAAGATCTGTCTCATGCAGCACTTGCTTAGTGATGCTCCAGAGCACAAAAAAAGACAACCAGACTGGGACAGATCTATGATCCCTCTAGGCAATAGGCCTTGGGCTGGATTATTAATAATTATTAATAATGTTTATCTAGGTGAAAATGCTTTTAAAATACCCCTGGAACCTAGCTACTTGCAAGTCTATGCACTTCATAGCTTCTAAAAGTAAGTTTTAGAAACTTTTCTTTTAATGTTATGCAGAATAAAGCTGCATGTTGTGTCATCATCAGTCAAACCAGCCAAAGTGGTGCTGTCAGTGTTCTCTCAGATTATACCAATTGTGCTGTTATTTCAAAATATTGCAATAGTGGTTTCATACATCAATCTTACTCATTATTTTGAGCATTCCAAGGAGACAATCTATAATTATTCAGCCTGTTTATTCTTTTTGAGATATCCACGCCCCTTGCTCTCTGTTTTTTGGTAATTCCCTCAGATGCTGGGATGGCATGAGCTCCATAGCTATGTATGTTTTATATATATCTATATAAACTGCATTGTTCCCTCAGTCTTCTGATCTCACTATTTTGCCTCCTTTATCCATTAGAAATTTTTGAAAATACCCTCCTGACATGATTAAGAATGATGTGCCTATAACTAGGTCATACAATTTCATTTGAGAGTTGCATTTTTTGCTGGGAGGTAGGAGAGGAAATGTGCCTTTGGCTCATGTGCCCCAGCCCTGCCTGCCTCATCCTGCGTGTGACAGCTGGGGACCTTGCTGTAATATCCCACCTTTTTCATGGCACACAGCCCGTGGGTACTTCTTAACAAGGATATGAGTCTCACTCTGGCCTGTAAGGCTGATAGCAAAGGTTGGGAAATCACCTCAACTGATTCTTTTAACAATCTCACCTTTGAATATGAAAGGCGTTTGCTTCTTTGCAGTCTCTTGGTTGTGGTTTAGTATCTCTAACTCTAAAAAGAAAAGAAAAGATCCAGATTTGTTGACCTTTGTGAGACAGCACCTGTTGCAGATATAGTTTAAGATGAAGAATACTGGTAGGCAGATGCTGACAGATCCAAATGCCTTAGTGCTGAGATAATTTTTGCAAGTATTATAACAAGTCCAGAACATGTATCTGTAGTCAGACACTCATCCATGCATCCATGTTACTACTTAAAGTACTAAAATAAAGTAGCAGACTCGAAAATAGTTCGAAGTGGGAATGGTTTATATCTGCTTGCTAACTTACAGGATTATTATTGCTGAAAGATGGGAGGAGAAAAATGGACATTTTCAAAACATAATGCAAATAAGAGTTATTGAAACAAATTCTTTTCTTGTATTCCTGTGTGTAAAGAAAATGGGTTATGGAAGGAAAGCCCATATTTTAAAGAATTATTCACTAAGTACAGACTTAATATATAACCATAGGAGGTAACCCATGAAGCTGATTTTTCCTGTCCTTGTTTCTTTCTGAACTGGAGTAGGATATGTTTATTTCTCTTAATTTCTTTATTTGTCTGTTGCAACCTAGCCCCAGCCAACAATTAAATACCATGCAGCTGCTTGCTCACCCTGACCCCACAGAGGGATGGGGAGGAGAATTGGAAAAAAAAAAANNNNAGGGAGTAAAATAGAAAAAAAAAAAAAAAAGGTAAACCCCATTGGTTAAGAACAGTTTAATTAAAATAAAATAAAAAAGAATAATTATAGAATAATACCAATTGCAATGAAAAGGAAGAAAAAAAAAAAGAGAGAAACAAACCCCAAAACCCAAGAAAGACAATTTTTTGATGCATAATAGGGTTGCTGACTGATATCCAGTCTATTCCTTAAAAATCACTGGTTCCTCCTGGCCAATTCCCTCCAGTTTATATACTGGAAATGGCATTCCAGGGTAGGGAATATCCCTTTGGCTTGTTTGGGTCAGCTCCCTCCCAGCTTCTTGTGCATCTTCTCACTGGCACAGTATGGGAAGCTGGAAAGTCGTTGACTTGGGGTAAACACAATTCAGCAACAACTAAAACATCAGTGTGTTATTGACATCATTCTCCTTCTGAATCCATACCACAGCACTCTTCTAGCTACTGAGAAGAAAATTTTCTCTCTCCCAGGTGAAATCAGTGAATTTTCCTGGCCCTCTTGCTGCCAGGCATGTGCAGAACTGCCACTGTTACAGCTTCGTTGGTGAGTAGCAGTGTCCTTGCTAGGACTGATTCACAAAGTGGGAATCACCCACATTGCTTTGACACACATACAACATCAAACACTGAGTGAAATGCAGGTCTCTCTCCTTTTTTATCCCAGTGTGCACTTAAGTTGAGTTCTTCCTTTCTCTTGTGGGATCTGACAGCTAATTTCTATGGGAAGTGCTCTCCCCAGGAGGCTGTGGAAGGCTCCAAGCATTGTTCTCACTCCTGGATGCTGGTGCAGTTTGACAGTTTTTGCTGTTTTTATGATGATGTAATATGAGTAAGACCTGAGACGGGAATGCCAATCTTTGTGATTCACCCCAACTACAACTCTTAGTCCCATATTCATAAACCTTCAGATTATTTTAATTATATTCATTTAGTTCAATATCCAGTTCACAAGGCCCAGTGAACAGCCACAGCTGTCCAGGACCTCACTGCCCACAGCCTCTGACACTCACCTGGGAGGACAAAGACCTGGGACTGGAGACTGGGTCTCCCATATGCCAGGCCACTGTCTAAACACTCCCCAATGTGGCAAATGTGGGTTAGGTTGTTTCTTCCTCTGACTAATGGATTTTCCCCAGTAATGGGTTTAAAGCCTTACCTTCTGCAGATACTTGGTGCTCAAGCACCATCCTTCTTGGTGTTGCTATTGAGCGGATTAGGTAAGTCCCTAATGGACAAACACTGATCACTAATCACAAACACTGATCATTGATCACTGGTCACTGATCACTGATCATTGATAAAGCCCAGTGAATCACATTCTTATGCATGTGCCCCTCCTCAGGCACCCCACAGGAGAGGCAGCAGGGTACCTACAGCCACTGCTGGGGCACAGATGATGTGATAGGGGTTTGTTTTGCCAATATTGTGGTGAAGGATGAAGCCTACCTTTCATCATGTGCTCAAAAATTCTAGTTGCTTTAAAGGATATCCCTGTGGTGCTGCCATTATCTTTCCCAGTGCAAGCTTTTTTGAGGTTTTTTTTTTCATATTAAACAGCTCTCCTTTGCACTCCCCACCCCAAATATAACTAATATCAAATATTGACAAAGCCCAAAAATGTCCTAGTTGCAGCTAGAAAATACAATAAATTAAAAGGAAAACCCCCAAGTCACCTGGTCTTTTAATTAATTTTAATTAATTTTATTTTTCCCAAGCTGTGTGGTCATAGCTTTTTAAAATATAAATCATATGTATCTTGTATGATTTTGTTATTACGTCATAAAGTGCATGGAATTATTTAGTACACTGAGTACTAGCAAGTAGCAAGAAACTGCTGGACATCTAAAAAAGCTCTATTTTCATTCCAGTTTCCTTTGGATGGTACTCTTGTGGTCTCTTTGACTACAGTGGCAACTTCTAGTGTTGATTGTTGTGCTATAACAAAGCTACTGGAAAACGGATTCCTACCCACAACACTCAACGTCCTAAGTGTTATGGATTGAATTCATGAGGCCCCAGAGCCTGTGGCTGATTTTTCCTTCCAGCAAACCACCTTCCTCCTGCCCCATGCCCTGCTGTTGGCAAGGACAGGCTACGTGCCGGAGATCCCTCCACCTTCCAGGTTTCCAAATTAGGTTTTGTACCCCGGCTCCTCTTGGCTGGTCCCGTGGCAGAGGGAGTGATGCTTTAAGTTTTAGCTTTCATATTTTTCAGATTCTGTGCTGCCATGGGGTGTAGTTCTGAGCCTCATATTAAGTGTCACTCAGCTCTCTTCATAGAATAGGGAGACAAAACAAATCCTTTTCCTGCTCAAGACCAAGGACAACTTTCAGGCCCAAAAGCACAGTGGGCTGGAGGGAGGAACAAGAAGGATGGGACCTCACAACCTGAAGCTGTAACTGGACAATTAAACCCCAAAATGCAAATGGACCAAAAGTTATAAAAGTGTAAGACTTTGTGGCCTGTCATCCATTTTGTGACCATTTTTAGTCCACCTTGGGTGTAGCCCTGGTCAGGCCCTGTCCTGCCCAAGGTGTATCCCAGAGTCCTTTCAATAAATACATACTTTATTCTCCAGCTCTGTCCAGTCTTTGTTCCAGGTCAGCCTTCCCAAGGCACCAGTAGCTGCATGGTAGCCTCCCCTCTACCCATCACACCCAGGAGGAAACTGAGGGGCAGCTTCAGGAGGGGGGAGGATGTTGAGGGGCAGTCGCAAAAACTTTGTCTCGGTGAGGGCACAACTGCAACTCCTCACCGTAGGAAATCCCCTCACTCAGCAGAAAAAAACGGTGAACAGTGTTTTCAGAGATGTTCACACGCTAAAAATTGGTGGTCTTTGCTTTTGAGGATTACAGTGAGAATTGCAAGCAGGTGAACATTTTCAGGGTGGCTATTAAGATACTGCTTCACTGATGATGGATTTTTGCCTGGAACGCCACTCACTGAGTAAAATCACAGTGGAGATCTCAGTTTTTCTAAAGTCTGGTCTCCTTTTCTGGCCAGTAAGTTGACTGAATTAACCGGTCACTATTGACAAAATTATCTTTTCTGCTCTTTGTCCCACAGGTTTCTCTCTCCCCGTTGGCTGAGAGGGTCTCATCTTGTGAAGAAGACCTTTTTCGGAGAACCCAAAGGACAGCAACACTGAAGAAAATGGACACCGTGCCCAAGACCAAAGTCAGCCCCAGGTACACATACCTGAGAGAGAAATGATTGATCAGAGCCTATGTCAAAGGCAACAACCGACTACAAGGCATCGAGGACACATTCATATTTTCACCAGGTAAGGCTGGGTAATGACACTTCAATCAAGGGGTTGACCCTGGAGAGGGGAGTTTGTCAGCTCACCCAGGTCAGGTATAGAGTGGTCTGTGGTCAAGAAAGCATCTCAGGCATTGACTGACCTCCACCCCAGTGTGCTTCTGTAAGAATAGCACTAATATTTTTAGGGCAGTTACTCTATTTCTTGGTCGTCTCATGAACAGTACCAGTGATATCAAGACCATTTGATGAAATTTTTGCTTTGCAGGCATAATGACAGCAACAACAGCAGCAACAATAACATCATAATGTTTTATTAGCAAAAAGAATCTCAGCTGAGATTTTGCTCTTTCCTTCAAGTTTTCAAAACAAGATGTACCCTCCTCTCATGTTTATTTTCCTTGTGGTGGGAGAAGGGGCAACCTGTTCTCCCATTTTCCTCTTACCACTGTTACTCCATTCTTCATTTCTGGTGAAGCCTTTCACGAATTCAATTCAGACAATTACTGTTCTCTAGCAATAAACTGATAGAGATAACTCAGCACTTAAGCCTCTAGATAAGCCAAGCATGTTTTTTGGCACCTTTGCCTTCCATTTTTTGATGCAGTTCCAACATGGAGAAAAATGAGGCTTAATAACTTATTTACACATACACACACACACAATGAGAGCAGAGATATTGAAAGCTGAGGGATGCTTTATCATGAAATTGAGGTTTCAAAACAACTTTTTTTTTTGTGAATTAAGTGGAAATTATTTCCAGCTGATGCTGAAACAAGATGATCCACCCTTCTACCCCCCACAAAAAGAGATTGAATCAAAAGAGAATGGTGAAATGTGAGCATCACTGTTAATGTTGTTAGTCAGAGCCTTTCATTCAGTTTCAAATCTTTCACTCAAATTTTCTAACAGAAATTCTTCTACTGGTGCCTGGTGCAGATGTACTTTAAGAACAGAAGTTAAAGAATGAATGCAGAAGAGCTGTTACCTGAGTGCACTGGAGTCATAGAGTCTGCATGCTCCTCTTCCCCCGCACCTTTTGCTTCCCCATTTCAGGCAAGTGGTATCTATGGCTACTCCAAAATACACCGGAGCTGGAATCCCCGCTGGGGGTATTTAACAAATAAATAGAGGTAAAAAAATTACTTTCCAGGGTGATCAGTCCTGATCTAGAGGCACTTTCATGCACAACATTAAATAATATAGTCTAACAGCAATGACACCTCCACACTGTTTGCTGGTTTGAGAAGACGTGTCTTGTGCCGCCCAGGCACACACCACCCTTTCCTCCCTGTGGGGAGCCAGGAAAACATGACAAAACATCAAAAAGCCCCTGGAAGTCCGTGGAAGGAGTGCTGGCCACTCCTCCTTGTTTGGTTTCCTCACCCTGTGAGACATCTCTGGGGAAAAAAATTAGGAGATACTTCTTCTTTCTTGAGAGCAGTGGAGTCTGTTCAGCTTGGGTGTAGGGGTGTCCTGTGTGGTTGGGGGGTGGATGAGAAAGATCAGAGACAATGGGGCTGGGAGCCTGCAGTGGGGCTGCAGGAATCCTCCAAATATCTTGAGATCATACTGTGGCAGGGGTAAACCCACTGCAGCTCTTGGGGGTGATGGAAAGGAAAAGCCTTTTTTCATGTGCTGATGGGGACATCCTGGACGCTGTGTCACCTGGGTAGCCACCCATGGTTGCTGGAGGAGAAAGTAAGCCTGGAGAGAAAATTCTGGCCTGCAACGGTGTAAGAAAGAAGCCTGCAGCTTGTTTTGATGTAATTTCATCCAGTTATCTAACTCTTGCTTCTTGCTAATTTTTGACTTGCATCTTGCTAATTTTTTTTAATGAAGACCTAGAGACTTTTAGAATTTCCAGTTCATTGGCATCTCATGTTACCCTTGATTTCAGGTGGCTGTACCACAAGTCTGCAGAGAACCCCACCCCCAGGCACACCTGTAGTCAGATTAATTCCCTTAGAAACTAGTGAATCTATGTCTGAAAAACAATCACAAATTCTCAGCCATAGCTGTTCTATTATGCTTATTGCTGAGTAAGGGGACAAGATGTAATTTTGATTATAGCTTCATAGTCTACAGGATCACACCTCTATAAATATCGGCCTTGTGTATTTTAATTATACCTATGTGATTTATGAAGTACAAAGCAATTTCCTTTTTCCAACCTTTTTTTATTTTAAATCATATGATATTTATTTGCAGATAGGCATTGTTCTTCTCAACAATCAAAGCTTAATTCTAAGATAAATGATTAGTGAGGAGTGTATTAAAACTGACTCAGGAGTACAAATGGACTTACCAAGTACTCTTATTGCCAGGGTATAGATACCAAGTGCAAATGATTTCAAGTGGGGTTTAATGCATCTAAAAATAATAATAATAAAAGAGGTGTTAACTAGAAATAAAGCATCAGATGTATATAATTAGAATACAAACAGAAAGCAAGAGAAAGAAGTGTGACCTTTTTCTCCTTAATGTCATGGACTCTGACCAAATTGCAGAGATATGTGAAAAAGATGATAAAACCAGAATGGCCTCTAGGAATTCTGAACGTCTATACTTAACATCACATTTTAAGATGGATTTTCAGATGATATCAGCATTTAGGTGCTACTAACATGGGACAAGAAAATTGATAGCAAAATCATGCATACATTGGATGGTTTTATTCAGTTAGACACTCCCTGAAATTCAGGATCAAGTCCCAGGCTAGTACAAGGTATTTAGGAACTCACTTTTCATTGCACTCTGTCTAGGATCAGGATCACACCTCCTGTAAAGGCAAATCCTCCAAACCATTGTCTGACAGATCAGACCATTTGCATTTGGACTCTTCTAAGTTTGCAGGGTGAGCCCAACACACACATCCAGTTCTTCTGGCTCCAGATGAACCCTGCTCCAGCCTTGGATCATCATCCTGGCTCCTTGAGGGAGGGAGAGGTGATGGGCAGAAGAACAGCTGCCTTTCCCAGGCCTGCTATCAGCAGGGTGTGTATGGAGCCTCTCGGATTTGTAGGAATCACCTGCTCCGCCACCAGCTGCTCAAAGGTGCTGTTTCTCCCAGCGTGTACCAGACTGACTATTACAATCCCTAATCCAGCACAAATCTGGGTACATGTTTGATTTTGGCAAGGGAGTAGTACCAGCCACATGATTGAACAAGGACATTTTTGGTATGTGGAGTAACACGTGTATTAATAAAATTTTGTCACAGTCATTCTATTCAATATAAATCAGAAAAAATGAAATGGGCTGAAATTCCATTTGTCGCTATTGGATGAACACAGCACTCTGGAGGAACAGTCTGTGTGGCCTGAACTAGGGTGGCCTCTGCTTCTGCAAAAATTAATGTAATTGGGAATAAGTTTTAAAAATAATAAAGACATTTCAGAACTAACTCTATTGTTCCCCACTAGAGGTAATTTTCAACACCTTATTTTCTAATGCCCTGGTCATGGATTATCGTCACACAATCTGTTGATTGTAGCTTATACAAGCACTGCCATCTATGAGGGCATGACTGTAAAATGATTTTAATTTGGAACAGTGTCTTGCTCTCCTACTAGACACTTGCTACACAAGCACTCCTAAGCCTAGAGTCGTCCTAAACAAATCTGAGGGCATAGAAAGCAAAAAATGGAAAATATAACAAATAACTGGATATTTGATATGTGTTTCATAGGATTTATGTCCTGCAAAAAAATATTCTCTTTCAGATGAAAAAAAAATTGTTTTATTCTTTGTATTGTCTTTGCACGGAAACAGGAGTCCTTTGTGATCCTGAGTGATAGCCAGACCTCTTAGGGAGATCTAAGACTTCCTTTTCACTGCCTAATCACCTGCTGTTAATAGTACTTGAACAACAGCTGATACTTGAGCAAGTTATCTTAACTCCAGGGCCTTTTTCTCAAGAACTTCAGGGCTTTCCCAAGTTCCTTGGCCACTGTACTTAGGCTAATGCCACCGAAATGACATTTCAGCAAATGACTTGGTCCCCAGCTGTAAGCATATTTCTATGATGTGCAAACCATCAAAGTAAAAGTCACTAAATCTTAAAGGCTTTTAGGGATTTAGCTGTATTTTTCCTCCATGGCAGGTGCAACGATATCTGCTCATCTGAAAATATCAGCTTGCTTAAGTGCTGTAATCTTAACAGAGGTGGCTGAATACTGAATCATTTTTAAAAGAGATCATTGGAAAAAAATACATAATGAAGACTGCAACTTGACCTTGGGACTATTTGTGTTCAAAGAAAATTTATTTTCCTTCTGGTAACGGAACCACACTTTCAATTCAGCCAGATTTTTGGAGAAAGTCAGCCAGTGATGGATTTCAAGAAAGACAAAAGTAAGCGTGAGCTTAAAGTGGAATTGTGCCCACGGGTCATTTGCAGTGCAGAAAAAAAATATTAAAAAAATATTGAAGTTACTGAAACATGTTTTATTTAGCTGCACATCAAAAGTGGATGCCTTCAATCCAGCAGGAAAACACATAGCTTCTCAGTTTCAGTTAAATGTCTCTCAAAGTAAAATGATTTCAACAGCAATAAAATCATTGGAGCAGAACCAATAAAACTGTTTTGTTGATTTCATATAACAAAGTGGTTTAGTATTGTAATTGGAAACCTTTCTAAGCTTTTCTGACTAAATTGATTGAGCAGTAAGACCCCCAAGAGCAAGTTCTTAGGGCTGAGAAGGGCAGGCAACTCTGTCACTTAAGCTTGTATGTGTTCAGTTATGAACATCTCCCAAACACTTAATTTTTTATGCAGTGGAGACAAGAAAAAAAGCAGGAGGTTGAGCATGGCTACCACAATTTTGAGGTTCTGTGTAGTACCAGATCTGCACATTTTCCACCATATATCTTATGGATAGATGGAAGACATCATGTAGAGGGAAAGGGAAAGAGAACTGCATCCCTGCATAGATCTATGCCCATATTTATCCAACGTGTCAGAAGCAACCACAGAGAGCAATCTGGCATGAATCCTGAAGGCTTTGCTGCAAGCTCTCCACTCATGAATCATCCTCATCTTGGCGCATGGACAGTTCAGTTGGGCAGAAGCTTCAGTAAAAATGGTCTAAAATGGATTATGGTATGATTGTTCTTGGAGTGAGCCCTTGGGGAGAGAGAGAGATGCTGTGTGGTTTTCCAGTACTCAGTGGTAACCCTGCAAGGTGTGTAAGGAAAGCAGGGCAGCTTGTGCACACCTCACTGGCAGTGTTTGTACAGGGCAGTGGAGAAGGATCCTCACCTCAGCCATTTCTGAAAGTCTCTGTGTGAATATTTATTCTGGGTCAAGGATTGTGACGGAACCATAGCTGAAGTCACATTTCTTTATTTAGGTTTTTCCATATGGCCTATGTTCAGCCAGTTCTAACACTGGGATTGTCCATGTGGTATACCAGCAATGAGGCAGGGCCTGGTCCAGAAAATTTAATTAAAAAACAAAGAGAATTTGGGAGCAAGAAAACACAGTTATAATACTAAAGATTAGTTAGACTGGATTTACTGTTGTTTAGTTTGAGAAGTAAAATGTGCTCATCTGGAAATCATTGGAAAAAGGAACTGAGAAAGAAAGGTTTCCAAAACAGAGCAGAGCAGGACTTGGAATCCAAAAATTGCAAGTAGCTGACAAAAATCCAGATTAAGCACTTCTAGTATTAAATGCCTTTTGCACTTGCTAAAATTAGCTTCAAAGCTTACAGTGATGGACAAATACTTCCAGCAGTTAAATATGCACTGGGACAAGCATTCAATAATCTGTGATTATCACAATAGGAAAAAAAATCTCATGCTAAAACGATTGTTAAAACAAGGAGAAAAATCTGGGAGAGATCAATTATATGGAATATGCCACCTTGCACAGCTGTAAAACATTTCCTAATACGAGGAATACCAGGAGGAGGGCGAGTACCAATCACGTGTCAAAACACTTTGAAAACATTTGGCAATGCTAGCAGAAATTATTTCTTACCTTAGAAGCAGTATGTATCCAGGTGTGCCACCTACTGACAAAGTGTATGAAGTGATAACTGATATTACCAGAAAATACAGAAACATTTTGGGACACTCATTTCCTTTTTGACATGGTCCCACCACAGCTGAGGAGCTTTGTAAGGATTCAAAAGTTCCCACGCAGCTGCAGTTAAAAAATACCTGGAAGAGAGCAGGAAAAAGTGTATGATAACCTAAACAGTGGAGAAGTGTATGTTTAGGAATTGCACATCATGCTTTTCTGGATGGCTGAAAGTTTAAGTCCAAAGTGGGAAGTGTTTTACAAAAGGAAAAGCTTATTCAATGAAGGAGAAAATGATAAAGTATCTACTGCTGAGGAATCTAGTTATTAGATTTTTCCAACAGTCTTGGCAGTCAACAGCTAAAAAAAA